>JAHIAM010005279.1:0-58061 GCA_021605205.1 Aegilops longissima
GGTCGGCCTGATTCCTGCTCTTCCTATGCCTTGATTATTTGGCCAGGCGGCGAGCCCCACCTTGCTTATTTTAAGAAGAGCGGAAGGGGGCGCGAAGCCGCACTCTCCCATCTCTTCCTTTCCTCAACTTCGCTCCCTTTCTCTCATTACGCCATGGAGAAAGGGACCTTGATTCTTCATCGGTGGCGGCGGCAGTCGCCGCTAGTGCGCACACCTCAACCCCACGCCCGGGTGGCGAGCCAGCCACAAGGGAGAAGGGAGGCGAGTCGTGGGCAGGTCAGCTCGGGGAAGAAGCGGGATGAGCGGTGCGCCCGTCCCGCCTCCCCGCCGGTTCCCCTCCCATGGCCCAGTCCACGAGGGCGACCCTTGCGAGTTCTTCGTCGAGCTGCGCGGGCGCCTCATCGTCGCCTCGGCTTCCAGCTCCGTTCATGGCGATGGGTCGGATCCGCCAGACTTGAGACTGCACATGAGGGCTGCATGGGATCAGCGGCACCGAGTCGCGTTGTATTCCCAGCACCTAATGTGATGTATCTTGATCGTGGGTGGAAGGCGTTCACCGCATCCACAGCACGATGGCGGGGTTTACCCTCCATTTTAAGTTAATGGAGGTGATCTCCTCTCCGTCAAGGTCTTGGGGATCTCGGCACTCGGGCGAAGTGCTGCGTGGATAGCTCCTCCGACGGTGAAGATTCCCCCTCGGCGAGTGGCGAGGAGGAGAGCGACAGCGACGGCGAGGTAGCGGGCCCCGATTAGTTGTCGGGCGCTGCTTCGTGCGTGACCGGCGACCCCATCATCAGCGTCGCCGGCTCCATGAACTCCCGAGTCGTCTCCTTGGCGTGGCGTAGGGAGGCTGCGGAAGGGAAGGGATGGCGACAAAGGCCGTCAGAGTCGGAATCTGAGGCGTAGTGCCCTCGGCGGCGTCTTGACATCCTGCCGCCCGTCTTGAGCCCGCTTTCGGCGCCCGCCCGTCTCCGTTAAGCCCTCGGAGAGCCAGGATGTTCCCTTGGTGCCTTCGGCACTTTGTGCTTCGCCTAAGCGCTCCTTTGCCCTTCGCCTCCTTGACCTACCTCACGAAGAGGGACAGGAAAAGGATTACGGGCATCTTATCTTTTTAATTTGTAAGCCTTGGGCCTTATCCGCATTTAAAACTTGTAATCCTCTCTTTCATGTTTTTCATTCTCCACGGATGTATCCGAGTAGGATGTTTTAATGAAAAGGATGCTTGAAAAGGACGAAAAGCTTATCGATACGCAGCCCGGCAACTCACGGCTTGCGGGGCTTGGAGTGCTTGGCCAGCGCCCTTCTTCTCCTCTTAGCTGTTATTTCATTACGAGAACAATTTAGCGATTGCCGCAATAAGTTATTTTGTAATATAACTTTATTCAGGCAATATTTGCTATGTTACTTCCTTTACTCGACTCTTGGCTTTGTATGTTGCTGCCCTCGCTTTTCGGAAACTTGCGGTGCAGAGCACCCTTGCTTGGCCTTGAAGTCTTGAACTTCAGCAGCCTCTCTGGCGAAATTCGCTACCGACAAACAACCTTGTCAGCGGACTAGCCGCAGCTCACTTAAGTTGTTGAGCGGACTCGAAACAAAGTAAGGGCGCGACCAGTCATGATTTGGTTCCTTCGCGCACAGGTTTTCCATACAAAGCGCGGTCGTTCAAGGAAAATAACTTTTAAAAAAAATCGAATGCTCAAACTTTGGCAACTTAGCTTTTTTGTCGTTCGCTTCCCGGCAAGGCGAAATTAGGTCACTGCTACGCACCAGTACCCAAAGCCTCCGACAGCTCGAGGGGAAGGGCCGAGGATAAAGGGATCGTCTGGAGAGCTTGAGCTGGTTGGTGTATCTGTTTGGAATGGAACTGGCACGCTTCACACTTTGTTACTTGTGCAGTTGCATCCTGGAGGGCTTCCGGCCAGGAGAAACCTTGCCGGAACGCTTTGCCGGCAAGTGCTCTTGCGCCAATGTGGTGACCACATATGCCTCCATGTATCTCTGCCAACAGCTTACATCCATCTTCGGCAAATACACTTCAATTTCACACCGTTGAGTCTTCTTACATGCAGGATGTTGTCAACAAACTGGTACATACTTGACCGTCGGGCTACTTTTTCCGCTTCTTCTTGCTCTTGGGAAGTTCTCACATCGAAGGAAATGGACGATTCTTTGTTCCCATCTTTGGAGCACTGTGGCTCGACAACAAGACTAAAGGCTCATCTATCACTGCGGGAACATCAGCTTCTACGGCAAGAGCACAATGGGTCCGCGGAACTTGATGATCCCGGCAAGCTTGCGGAGCGAAACTTGTCGGGAGCATTTGCTTCAGCGTACAAACTGCATGGTTTGTCGGGCAGGCTGCTCCTCGGTGATATTTGCGTTGATTTTAGGGACCTTCTTGGCGGCGGCTGGGGAGCTCTGCCGGGAAAGTAGTCGCCGGAAACCATTTTCTTTTCTTGCTCTGTCCTGTTGATGGTGTTACGGTTGGCTGAGTTAGCTTGAGCACAAAATTCCTGGTTCCACAGGTAACTTAAGTCGGCACATTTGGAGAGGCCATCAGCTATATCATTACGAACTCTTGGAGCGTGTTCCATTTGCAGGCCTTCAAAGTGCTCTTCCAGCTTCCTCACTTCATCGGCGTGGCTTCCATCAGCGGACTACGATAATCTTTATTTACTTGGCGGACGACAAGTTGCGAGTCCCCGACAATGAGCTTCTTGATCCCAAGGTCCACCGCAATCCACGAGACCGGCAAGCAAGCCTTCATACTCAGCAGTATTATTTGTTGCTTGTTCCTTGGGAAAGTGCATCTGGACTATGTACTTGAGGTGCTCTCCGGTGGGTGCGATAAGCAGACGCGGCACCAGCGCTTGCAGCGAAGGCACCATCGAAGTACATCAGCCACTCTTTATTTGCCTCCTTAGCGGGGATGCTTGTCTCGAATATCTTCATCTTGCGTCGGCGTCCACTCAGCTATGAATTCTGCCAATGCTCGCTTTGGATAGTTGAAGTGCTTTCAAACTTGAGACCAAAGCTTGACAGTTCCGGTGCCCACTCGACAATCCTGCCGGTTGCTTACGGATTTTGCAATATCCTCTTCAGCGGAAGCGGTGACAACTGTTATCTCGTGTGCTTGGAAGTAATGGCGCAGCTTTCTCGAGGCCATGAGGAGGCGAAGCAACGCACACAGTACCTTGACCTAGCCCCTGCGGAAGGGCTGACAAAGTAAACTGGCGCTGCACCATCCTTTTACGTGTCTTATCGCAACCCTGCGCTAATCTGTCCTTATCGGGACGGAGCTTGATGGTGAAGCCCCTTGCTTGTCGCTGGATCGTCTGCCTCGGTTGCCGGCTCATCGTCGCCTCCCTCTCCGCTACTAACGCAGCACTAACCACTTGATTGGTTGCCGCTATATACAACAGCAACTTCTCTTGTGGTCTAGGTGCGACAAGTATTGGAGGCGGAGGGCAGAGTATCTCTTCAAGTCATGCAGCGCAGCCTCCGCTTCGGAGTCCATTTCATTGGACCTGCCTTTTTCAAAATCTTGAAAAGCGGCGGTAGCGTTCAGCAGACTTAGAGATGAACCTCTTGAGAGCAGCCACGCATAACCGGCAAGTCTTGACATCCTTGGCGCTTTGGTGCTTCAATCTGCTCAATGGCCTTGATCTTGTCGGGATTGGCTTCAATTCCCGCTGAGACACAAAGAACCGAGAAGCTTGCCGGAAGGGACTCCAAACACGCACTTCTCGGGGTTGAGCTTGAGGTTGATCTTGCGCAGATTTGCAAATGTCTCATCCAAATCCTGAGTCAGAGTCGCCTTGTCCTTGCTCTTGACCACTATTTCATCCATGTAGGCTTCTACATTTCTGTGTATCTGTGGTTCAAAGGCATCATGGACTACCATTGCAAAGGTTGAACCGGCATTCTTCAAACCAAAAGGCATCCGTATGAAGCAGTACGTGCCACATGGTGTAATGAATGCGGTTTTCTCTTCATCTTCTTCTGCCATGAAGATCTGATGGTATCCTGAATATGCATCAAGAAATGAAAGCAGATCACATCCAGTCGTGGAGTCAACAATCTGGTCGATACGCGGCAAGGGAAATGGGTCTTTGGGACAAGCTTTATTAACATCAGTGAAGTCAATACAAAATCTCCATTTCCCATTAGCCTTGCGTACAACTACCGGATTGGCCAACCACGTGGGGTGGAGGACTCCTCTGACAAGCCCTGCTGCTTCTAACTTCTTGATTTCTTACGCTATGAACTCTTGGCGCTCCACTTGCTGTTTCCTAACTTTTTGCTTGCGGGCGTGCGTGAGGACAGACAGCTAGGTGGTGCTCAATTACTTCCACAGGAACACGGGGATGTCGGATGGTTGCCATGCAAACACATCGACATTCGCCCGCAGAAAACAACGAGCTTCGCCTTCCTATTTAGGATCGGCGTGGCACTAATGGTGAAGGTACCACCAGTGCCGTCCTCCTTAAGCGGGCACCCTCTTGGTCTTTGGCGGAGC
Organism: Aegilops longissima; assembly: GCA_021605205.1. NCBI lineage: Eukaryota > Viridiplantae > Streptophyta > Magnoliopsida > Poales > Poaceae > Aegilops > Aegilops longissima. The sequence continues at coordinate 4,520 of JAHIAM010005279.1, forward strand.
CGCCATCGTCTTCTTGCACTTGCGGTGGAGCTCGATGGTGCGTCCTCGTGGTGGCGCAGCACTCGAAGAAGAGTGCGCTTGCGGAGTGGGCATCGAGCTCTTGCGGACTTGGTGGTTTCTCTTCCCGGGAGCTTGACAAGTGGTTTGTTATCTGTGGCGGCTGCTGCATCGGTAAATCTTGTCGGTGAGATAAGTGCATCCTTCTTGTCGCCATGGACAGAAATAGCGCTTATCGGGCGGGCATCTTGAGTAGGTTGTAAGCATAATGAGAGGCGGCCATGAACTTGGCGAGTGCTGGGCGGCCCGAGTATGCCATTGTAGGGCAATGGGAAATCGGCAGCGTCAAAGCGTGACCCTCGGTTCTGAAATTGAGCTCGCTGCCAAGCGTTACGGCAGCGTGATCTTTCCTTTGGGCTTGCTCCTTCTGGGTTGATTCCTTGGAAAGTACGGTTTCTTGAGCTCGCTGTCGGAGATTTGAAGCTTATGGAGCACTTTGCGAAGAGATTAAGTTCAGGCCAGCCCGTCAACCAACATCTTTGTGACCTTGAGGTTGCGGATGGTTAGTGAGACCAACATCGGCAAGCACCCGATCGCGATGATGCGATCTGGGTGATCCTCAATGTCAAAGATGATGGGCGTCTTGGACCACTTGGGGGTTTGCGTGACTCTATGGAGGGTTCTGTTTGCATTCACCTCCGCATCCATTGCTTGAGTTGGCGGTGTGAGGTATGCGAGAGAAGCGCCACCGTCAGCGGAAAAGGACCTCTGTTGCCTTTTGAAACTCTTGCTCATCGCTTCATCGTCTTCCATGTCTTCGTCATCTTCATCTTCGTCTTCTTCCTTGTCGCGGCGGCAGAGGAGTCTCACCTTCAGCTGCTTGGCCTTGCCTTGGCGTCCTCCCGATCGGGTCTCTTCTTATTTGCTGTACCCGCACCTTCTTGGGCCTTCTCCTTGTCTACGCCTCTCGTATTCAGCTCTCAGTAGCTCAACAAGCTGCTCGACTTTCTTGCAGCTCACGGAGATCGTGGCCCTTAGTGCGGTGGATTTTCTGATCTTGCTTGTTGGAACTATCGGGTTTGTCGGTGGCCGCCATGACTTGCGGTCGGCATCAGCGGCAACCTCCTTGCCGAGCCACTAGCCTTGATTTTGTTGGCGGCACCGTCCTTGCCGGACTGTTCGACAACTAGTACTTCTTGGTTTTTCTTCCTCTTGTTGTTCCGCCGCCGGCTCTTTCTTGCCGGGGCGATCTCCTCACTGTCAGACTCTGCTCCCACATTCTCTCCTGGGAGTCTTCTTCCTTCTTCAGCGCGTGCACACTTGTCGGCCAGAGCGTAGAGCTCGCTGACGTCTTTCACTTTGCACATCGCCATCTCCTCCCTCATCCTGCGGTTTCGTACATTACGATGAAATGCACTGATCACTGCCATGAGGTGGGCGTCTGGGATGTTGTAATGCACACGGTGAATCTCGGATGAATTTGCGCAGGGACTCTCCTTCCTTACGGGTGAGTAGGTGAAGGTCACTCTCTGGCCATGTGGCTTGTGGCGCTGTGAAAGCGCCAACAAACTGGTGGCACAAATCTGCCAAGAAGAAATAGAGCCATCCGGCAAGTGCATGAGCCAAGATCGGCGTTTGGCTTGAGCACCAGGGGGAAAGTAGTTGGCGAGGATCTTGTCGTCTCGTCCCCGTGGCCTGCACAGCGATGGTGTAGATCTTTGAGGAACTCCGATGGGTGTGTCCTGCCATCATATTTCTCCGGCACATCTGGTTTGAAGTTTTTCTTGTCGGGCCACGGACTTGCCGCAGCTCACGAGTGAGCATGGGGCAACCTACGCATATGGTAAGTCACTGGTTCCTGGGCGCATGCATATCGGCGATGGGCCCGGCGTTAGTCGATTGATGGCGGCGCTTCTCTTGGCCTTCGATATGAGTTGGCGTCTTCTCCTTACCGTTCTCGGAGAACTTGGCGCTGGTCGCGACGAAGCTCGCGGATCCGACGACGCTGTGGAGTCGCTGTCGAGGTGGATCGGCGAGTCGGCGATCTTGGTCTTCGGGAAGGGGAGTGCGGTGGCTGCACCCCCGCAAGTCTCGTCACCATCAGCTCGCGCCTTGTCGCCTTGCTGCGGCTGCGAGGCACTTTCGGTTGCCCGGGGCGTCGCCGTTAAGCGAAGCGATGAGACTACTGAATTGTGGCCCTCCATTACGTCGACCTTGTCGATCGTTGAAGGGTAATCTAGAAATGGCTGTGCTCTTGCCAAGGCTTCTGCTGGTGTGGTGGGTGGTAACGGCGTGCGTGGCGAGCGGGAGGTGCTCGGACTCCTAACCAAGTTAGGAGGAGCAGCATCCATGGCGACCGTACTCCACTCATCGCAAACATCTTTGAGGTGCATCACGGGTCCCAAGGGCCTCGGGATCCTCCAGCTTGGCCTTGATCCAGCGGCGTATGGTGCCGCGAGCATCATGGCCTTCTCGGTCCCAGCGCCTCCTGTGAAGGGCGGTGCGGACTCAGACGCCCGGCCTTTGGGCTGCCTTGTCCTTGGACCTGGCGGCATTGTGGGCTCTTCGGCGATGCGGTTCCTCCGCCCAGCGTTTCCCCACCACGACAACTCCGGTGGTGGTGGATTAACGCAGACGGCTCCACTTGCTGCGAAGACTTCTTCTTGGCGCCATGCCAGCAAAATGTTGATGAAGTTGCTCGTGTGATCGCGGATCGGGTTCACACAGCCTCGCGCCCTACAGCGCGCCAAAGATGTCGAGGAGAGCTGGCCGTGTCCCGAACACCTACGGGACCTGGGTCCCTTGTGGTTCGGAGGCGGAGATTGCACTGGCGAAGCGGATCGGCGATGCACGAGCAGATTTACCCAACCGGAGCTCTCGGGAGATAATACTCCTCTGCTGCTTTGTGGATTATCTTGTGTTCTTGCTAGGGAGCAATGGGAGCTACAAGACCTAGCTTTGAGTGTGGTTTATTATGAGTATGATGAGCAGCGGAGCTGGGCGAACCCTTTCACGTTGCACTCGGGCCTCCTTTTATAGGCACAAGGGGTCACCACATGTGGCAAGTAGACAAGGGTAAGATAGTAAAAACATAGGTTGGTACACGCTTTATGCAGTGTACAGTAATCTATACCTAACTCTGACGGCAAGGGACAAGAGTCATCAATGCCGTCTCGGTCGCCCAACGATTGTAACGAGGACCGTCAAGTCGCCTCCGTTTCCATGATGGTAGCTTGTCAGCGCCGCTCATCGCTACTCCCGCTGGCTGCACAGCCCGTCGACCGCAGCGTTTGAGAAGCCCGTGGCGACACATTGGCGAGATGAGCTGGAGGCGGAGATGAAGAGAAGGTTGCCCCCGGCAAGTGCCTTGCAGCGGCAGGAACCTTGTCGGCTTGGGGGCTCGGCGCCCACGCAAGCCTTCGGCAAGCTCCTCTTGCGGGGCCTTGTTTCCTAGCATACAGAGTGGCCCTCCGGCAAGCTCCTCTTGCGGGGCCTTGATACTTTGTTCTTGAATGGTTCCAAAGGAGAGCGGAGGTCTTGGCGGGCCTTGGCAAGGCTTGCCCGCAGGGGCGCTGCGACTGCCCGATGCAGGTTGAGGTACTAAGGTACCCCTACTTTAGTCACCGACACACGAGATTACGTTATGCCCTAACCCTAACCATATCGGTCCTACCGAGTTGCATGTCAGTCCCAACGAAAATCCTAACGGTCACTAGGTTTGCTAAATCGGTCCGACCGAGTTTCTCAATTCGGCCTCACCGAGATTGGTAAATTGCGTGTAACGGTTAGTTTTTGTGTGAAGGCTATATATACCCATCCACCCACTCTTCATTCGTGGAGAGAGCCATCAGAAAGAACCTACACTTCCAATTCACATTTTTGAGAGAGAACCACCTACTCATGTGTTGAGGCCAAGATATTCCATTCCTACCATATGAATCTTGATCTCTAGCCTTCCCCAAGTTGCTTTCCACTCAAATCTTCTTTCCACCAATTCCAAATCCTGTGAGAGAGAGTTGAGTGTTGGGAACTATCATTTGAAGCACAAGAGCAAGGGTTCATCATCAACACACCATTTGTTACTTCTTGGAAGTGGTGTCTCCTAGATTGGCTAGGTGTCACTTGGGAGCCTCTGACAAGATTGTGGAGTTGAACCAAGGAGTTTGTAAGGGCAAGGAGATCGCCTACTTCGTGAAGATCTACCGCTAGTGAGGCAAGTCCTTCGTGGGCGACGACCATGGTGGGATAGACAAGGTTGCTTCTTTGTGGACCCTTCATGGGTGGAGCCCTCCGTGGACACGCGCAACCGTTACCCTTTGTGGGTTGAATGTCATGCCCAATATGCGACCCTATCCAAAAGGAACTCGAAGGTCCCACCAAGGATAGACCCGCATATTGAAACGCTTTTGCAAGGTGGATATCATTACATCAACATTACATAATAGATGGGGATACATACATAAGGCATACAATGCCACACGAATACAACATCACATCATATACAAGATCAACATCCTTCTACGGATGAAACATAAACAGAAACTCAAACAATATCCACCCTGCTAGCCTAGGCTGCCGACCTGGAACCTATCCCCTGATCGAAGAAGCAGAAGAAGAACTCAAGACAAGCAAGCATCGCTCTCGCATCATGATCATCGCACAACCTGTACACCTGGCTGTTGGTGTATGTAATCTGTGAGCCACGAGGACTCAGCAATCCCATTACCATGGGTTTCAAGACTAGCAAAGCTTAATGGGAAATGAAGGGGTAAAGTGGTGAGGTTGCAGCGAGGCTAAGCATATATGGTGGCTAACATACATAATTGAGGCGAGAAGAGAAACAAAGGAACGGTGCGTCAACTAGTAATGATCAACAAGTGATCCCGAACTCCTACTTACGTCGAGACATAACCCGAAAACCGTGTTCTCCTCTCGATCAAACCGAAAAAGAGACACTCACGTTACGCTTTACGGTTGGTGTATTTTAGAAGAGTTTGCTTCAAGTTTACTACAACGGATATTAACAAATTCCATCCGCCACATAACCGCAGACACGGCTTTCGAAAGTTCAAACCCTGCGGTGTCCCAACAACCCATGATAAGGTCTCGCGATCAACGAAGGATATTCCTTCTCCCGGGAAGACCCAATCAGTCTCGGAATCCGGCTACAAGACATTTCGACGATAATAAAACAAGACCAGCAAGACCGCCGATCTTGCCGACAATCCCGATAGGAGCTGCACATATCTCGTTCTCGAGGGCAACACGGATAAGCGAAGCGTCTGGTACCAGCGTAACCCAAGTTGCCAAGGGATGGTCCCTACGGTGCTCTAGTTTGGACCAACACTTAGACAAGCATTGGCGGGGGACTGAATAAAGATGACCCTTGGGCTGGCCGACCCAAGGGAAAAATAGGTGGTGGTGAGGCAAATGGTAAGACCAAGGTTGGGCCTTCTTTGGAGGAGTCTTATTCAAAGCGAACTGTCAAGGGGTCCCATAAATCACCCAACCGCGTTAGGGGCGCAAAATCCGGGAACATAATACCGATATGATGGAAACTAGGGCGGCAAGAGTGGAACAAAACACGGGGCATAAGGCCGAGCCTTCCACCCTTTACCAAGTATATAGATGCATTAATAATATAAGAGATATTTATCCCAACAATAAACATAATCCAACATGGAGCAATCTTCATCTTCACCGCAACTAACAGCTATAAGAGGGCTGAGCAAAAGCGGTAACATAGCCAAACAACGGTTTGCTAGGAAGGGTAACAAAGGTTAGAGGTTCATGCAATTTGGGAGGCTTGAGCAGCAAGTGGTAGGTAGCGCAGCATAGCGATAGAACGAAGCAACTAGCATAGCAATGATAGTAATGGGATCCAAGGTGACAGTCATCTTGCCTGAAATCCCGCAAGGAAGAAGAACGAGTCCATGAAGAAGATGAAGCCACGAAGACGAACCAAGCGTAGGCGAACGAATCCTCAAGATCGCAACGAAACGGGAACTATTGAGAAGAAGCAGACAACATAGTAAACACACCACACATGAACAAGGCATGATGCACACCCAAGTATGATGCCTGACAAGGCTACATGAAGCTACTCATGGCAAGGGATGATGCAAACAAGAACAACACATCAAAGCAAGTTTAAATGAGGCCGGAAACGACATATAACACTTCCGGTAAGTCCTCGTATGCAAATTTCGAAATTGGCCCAGGTCTGAATAACTTTATGTTCAAGTTGTTAAACAGCACGTTAAGATGCACCACACTGATCTACACGAAATTCTAGTCAAGTTACATACAAAGTTCATTAGATTCAGAGCTACGGCCTAGAAGATATGAGCAAAGCAAGTTAAACATGGCATTGATGCAAAATGCATACAAACATCAAGCAAACACCCCAAAACAAGGATGCAACATGATAATATGAAAATACATGCAATTCTAAGCAAGTTACATATAGATCACACTCAAAACGGAGCAACGGTTCAACACATACACTCTATACAAGTTTAAAGCACAAGCTGTCCAAAACAGCAACTAGGCATATTGCAAGCATCAAAACAACATGCTACAGCATTTCAACGTAATAAAAAAAAGGCATGGGCATGAAGTACAGGTAAAGCAAGACAAAACATGAACACTGAGCTATCTCCAGAAATCACTAGAACATGCTCAAAAAGACATGGCAAGATTGCAATTAATAACAGTTTCAGACTTAGCAGAAATAACATCAGGTTGCAATGTTTAGAGCTATCAAACAACATGTTACAGGAACTTATCATGGCAAACAAAGGCATGGCATGAATATACTAATTGCATAGAACAAAAGTCATTTACTGACCATGAGCTAAAAAGGCACAGAAAATATGGTGGCACCCATGTAAACATAGCAAGTTATATGACAGATTCATACATGGCAGGAACAACAAGAAGTAGGCATGTTGGTGAGCTTGAACCACTCACCACAGAGCAATACATGGCATGGAAAGGCAACTCACAGTAAGAAGACATGTTTATGAAGCTAAGCATGGCAAGAGAAAGTTCATAGGGTGCATGGATCACTAGGAAATCACATGGCAAAACTGAACTTCATGTTAACAGGCTGACAGCAACATCATTTAGCAACTTTGGGGCAAGATATGAACAATCTACAACAAGCTATAAATGCAACCAGGGGCATGGATGGATAGCACATAACCATATTTACAAAGCACCCTTACTGAAGTATCTCAAAATAAGCATGGATCTCTCTGTAGCATCAAGTTTACATGGCATAAAAATAACAGCAGAACAGGGACTGAAATCAGCAACATCACGAGGCCTAGTTTACATGCTTGTTCTAGTTACCACATTGATCACAAAAATACATGGCATACACCCCTGGTAAGATGGCATATCATAGATCAAAACACATATAGGCATCAACCTCATAGGATGCACACATCAAACATGGCAAAAATGACAAATGAGCATGTTATAACAGTTTCAGCAGATTAACAGCAACATGCACTCTTGCAACGATGATTCAGGCATCAAGATGGCCTCAGATGAACATGATTCATTAGAATGAAATGAAGTACTCGTCGGGTCGACCAATTTGACATATTACAAGCATGAAACGGAGCTACGGATGCAGAGTTATGATGCGATGAACATGGCATGATAATGTCAAAATTAAAGGGACAGTGGAATAAAACGGGGTCAACCTCCGGTTTACGGACTTGGCGGCGGAGAGCTTCGCGGAGTTCGCCGGAGAGGGCGAGGAAAAGCGTCGGGAGGCAGATCCGGGGCGGGAGACCTCCTCCGGCGGATCTCGCCGGATCAGCGTGGGGCAACGAGGCGGGCCGGAGAGCACAGCCTTGAGCTCGGTGGCCTTGAGGCAGGAAAAGCGCGGCGGCGCCTGGGCAGCAGGAGGAGATGGGCGGCGAGGGCGGAGGCGGAGGCGCGGCGGACTCGAGGCGGCAGGAGGCTGCGGCAAGGGGCAGCGGCGGAGGCCGGCAGGCGACAGGCAGCGCTGGCGGCAGCGCGGATCAGGGCAAACGGCAGGGAGCGGGCGGCGCAGCGCTTGCCATGTCGGGCCAGCGCAGCCAGTGGCGAGCCGACCGTGGGCAGGCGAGAGCGGCTTGTGGCGGAGGAGAGAGAGAGAAGGGCTTGGTGAGGTGGTGCAGCTTGGGTTAGCTCTTGGTGGCGGGTGACGTGGCATAGCGAGTTGGCTGAGGGTGAGGTGGAGGCTGGGCGTGTCCGTGGCGGGTCGGAACCACGACAAAACATCCGTGTCTCCAATTGCGTTTGAATTCTCAAACCCTTCCCTTTACATTCTTGCAAGTTGCATGCTTTACTTTCCGCTGCTCATATATTCTTTGCATGCTTGCTTGCATTGTATTAAGATTGCTTGACTTGTGCTAAGATAGCTAAAATCTGCCAAAAGACTAAAATTGGGAAAAGGATAATCTTCTATTTGGTCAAGTAGTCTAATCACCCCCCCTCTAGACATACTTTCGATCCTACAGCCTCGGTCCCATGGCGGAGGCGGCTCGCGTCTGTCTTCAGCCGCCTTGACTCGTCTTGACCATCTGCCTCCGCGACCCCAGCGCTCGCCTTGACGAGCTCTTTGGAGCATGTGGTTTGAAGATCGCTATAACGCGCCGCCCTTGTTGTAGAAGGTCAAGTGGATGCCTTGTTGGGGAGGTTCCGCGGCTTTGTCTCCGATCCTTTGTCTGGCGACGCCGTGGATCCTGTGGCTGGTGGTGAAGGTGAGAACATCGTTGCCCATGGGGGAGCACCTTCCGTAGGCGATGGCGATATCCAGGGGTGACCTGCGGCTATTCTTCCCGTTTCGTTCCGGCAACATATATCATGCCTCGTGGAGGCGTTTAGACTTTTCATTTGGTATTGTGAGAATAATATGCTTGTAATATTTTCTTAGAGATTTTGCATTTTCCTTCCTATTTGCTTTGTTCTGCGTCGGCAGAGCCCGGCCCCGTGCCTACCTCAACCGCCATTGGGCCGACCGGAGACCAGGACGGTCCAAGGAGTGAGGGGCTACGTGACCAGTTAGGCTCCTGAGTCGCGATGCTCAGGAGTCCCCCTTGATGCGCAAACAACATATAGGGAGAGTTCGCGAGGATAGATTAATGTTCTACATTGGCAGAGCCCGGCCCCGTGCATACCTCAACCACCATTGGGCCGACCGGAGACCAGGACGGACCAAGGAGTGAGGGGCTACGTGACCAGGTAGGCTCCTGAGTCGCGATGCTCAGGAGTCCCCCTTGACGTGCAAACAATTTCCATACCTGCCCTTGCCGAGGCCTCGGGAGGGGCGCGCGACGCCCAGGTCCGGGGGACCTGGTTGGGTGGCGTGCGCTTGGGCGTGACCCGAGCGCAGCCCCTGTGCCCAGCCCCCTCGTGCGACTCTCCCGAGGGGAGGCGTTATGGTGAGGCTGGGCGCTGAGCTCTGAGCTCCCTGAGGTTGGTACGACCATGGGGCTGCCCTCGGTTATTTATCACCAGCGCAGAGCATAGTGCTTCCACTTGTGCATGGGCATAGCCGCTCCTCGGCAGTGTCGTCAGCCAGCGCCGAGCATGGTGCTTCCACTTAGGCGTGGGATGGGGGGCCCTCCGGGAGGAGCCCAGGCGTGTACAGCCCATACTGCAGTGGCTTGCAGCAGGGCTGCGAGGTGTATCTGGGCACTCGTGAGCCAGCACGGGACTCACGAGGCCCTACCTCAAGGCGGGTTGCGCCTGGTCTTGAGTCTTGGTGACGGTATGTTCCTCCAAGGCGGTTAGATGCAAGCACTCTACGTCCTCAGGTCCCGGCCCTCGAGCGAGCTCAGCCGCCGCTGGTATGCTAGGTCGCGATGTCGTGGTTAAGGCTAGGGGGTGAGGATTGGAGAGCTAGTAAGAGCTCCTGAGTCGCAATGCTCAGGAGCCCCCATTTTAACGTGCAAGCGAATTGCATAGGATGAACATGCTCATGGCGGGCGGCGATCGAGCAGGTGATAGCCGTGAGCAGGCCAAGCATGGAGAGCAGATCAACTTAGGTAAATGCAGGAAGATACATGCCACCGGGTCCGTCTCGAGCGGCTTGGGGATGATGCAGCCCGAGGGGCACCACCAACAAGGTAAGCTAAAGACATAAGCAAAAGGAATACATGCCGCAGTGACGGACCCACGCGGCCTGGGAATGATGCAGCCCGAGGGGCGCTCCCAGCTAAGCGAGCTTGGAAGATGTCACCTGGTTCTGTAGACGAAGTAGAGTCGGTGCAGCTGAAGACGTGCGTCGAAGGAATGACTCCTCATGATCCATCGGGACCCTGAGCCTTGGGAGGCTCTGGGGGCTCAGGAGGTTCCCTGAAGACCGTCTCCATCTCCTCCAGGACGGCGCGGTACCTGGCCTCCTGAGTCGTCAGGACACGCCGCAGGCCGCGTTGATAGGCCGACGCCGCACTCGGCAAGCCGAAGGGCATCTGACGTAGCTATGGCGGGCCCTCCTGGCCAGCCCCTGCGAAGGCGAAGCGCTCTGAGATCGGCATTGTTGAGCCAGGGGCGTTGATGCAAACCGCAGCCCAGCATCTCGCCGGGATCGGATCTGCGCCTCGTGGCGGTGTCGCGCGCATGGCTCTTGATTCTTGTAGTTCTGAGTGGTCTTGGTGATGAACTCTGAGTGGTGGGCACTCCTTTCCCTGTGCTCTCCACGAGGGTCACGTGCCATGGCTACGCCTCAAGTGGTGCCCAAGCGCCTCCCTCGTGAGTTGGAAAGGTCGAGGCCCTCGAAGAGCCCCGAGCCCTGCCGAGGAGGCTGGGCGCGCCTTCCTATGCGATGGAGGAGGCGCCACAGAGCAGGTGCTGATCTGATGAGGCCCTGCAGCGGCGCCACCTCTTGAGGTCCTGCAGCGGCGCAGCTGCTTCTTCTGGAATGGCCTCCGGAGGCCTTCACCTCGCTGTCGGGGTCATCGATTGCTGCGGCTTGAAAAGCGGCGCTCGAGGGAGCACCTGCATCCCTCTCTTCTGCAGGACCGTGATGATTCCTCCGCTTCACGGCATCTTGAGAATGTTGTAGCCGTGATGAGTGACTGCCATGAACTTGGCTGGGGCTGGATACAGGGATGGCATTGTCTGACGAGCGGATGTGCGATGTCAAAGTCGATGAGCTCGGTGCGGTAGTTCTTGCGCTCCCCGAAGGTGTCAGGCAGGCGGACCTGCCCTATCGGTGTGGTGGAACCGTCGGTCACTCCTGAGAAAGGCTTGGTGGGCTTGAGTTGTTCATATGGCACTTGGAGGTTGTCGAGCGTGTCGACGGATTGGACGTTGAGCCCTGCGCCGCCGTCGATGAGGTCTTGGTGACCTGCACATTGCGATGGTGGGGAACACAACATAGGGGGGCGCCAGCGGTGGCTGCGCACTTGAGTTGATCCGCCGAGTTGAAAGTGATGGCACATTGGGACCACTTGAGCGGGCGCGTGGCCTCGAGCTTGGGGAGCACCGCGTTCACCTCATGAGTGAACTATTTGAAGATGCGCTGAGAGGCGGGGGTTTGGGCACCGCCCAAGATGCAGGTGATTGCACGCGGCTCCTGGAAGCCCCCAACCCCCTCGTCCTGGTGGTGGTCGTTGTTCCTTCTTGGTGGCAGCAGCGGGGGAAGACCGGCGTTGCCCTGGGGGCGATCCTCACGAGGCGGGTCCCTCCAGGTGCCCTCTCGAGGTTGGTCCTGCCAGCGGTCCTCACGAGGCCGGTTGCGCCACTCCTGGCGCGGGCCACGGTCATCCCAGCGTCCGCCTCCTCGTCCTCCTCCACGGCCGTAGCCCCGGTCGTTGCGCTCGGGGCGTTGACTGAAATGTCCTTCCTGTATGGCTCTGAGATCTTGGCAGTCGCTGGTGTTGTGGGTGTTCAGGTTGTGGAAGGCGCAGAATGGTCGGCCGTTGTTGGATGACTCGGGCTGATCTCTGCGCCGCTTGATGTCGGGCTCCGCTGCGAGCGACACCGCCTCCTTGCGCTTCACGTCCTTGGCCTTGGCTTTCTTCTCCTCTGCTCCTGCAGTTGGCAGCTCGAGGAGAGAAAGGCGCCCCTCCTCAGCTCTTGCGCACTTGGTCGCCAGGTTGAACAGCTCCTGAGATGTGCAGAGCTCCTCGTGGATACCGAGCTCTTCCTTAATCTTGACATCGCGGACGCCGTCGAAAACGCGGAGATGATGCCCTCGTCCGTGACCTTGGGGATCTTGAGGTGGGTGTAGTTGAAGCCTTTGGATGTATACGGAGGTCTCTCTGGTTTCTGCTTGATCTGGCGTAGATCCTGCGGCGGTGGGCGTCGCGAGTGCCACGGAAGTTGGCGGCAAGCGGTCGCGCATCTCGTCGGGAGGAGATCGAGCCGTGCTTTGCGAGTTCGAGGAGAGGCGAGCTCCATCGCTTGAAACCATGGAAACCAGTTCGCCATGACCTTTTCATCGCCGTTGGCGCTTTGATGCTCAGCTCATAGAGCTCGAGGAACTCCGCCGGGTCGGCGATACCCGTCATAACAGGCCGCAGATCCAGCTTGAACTTGCGGCGAGGCGGCCTTCTCGCCTTCGGGGTGAAAGGCAGCCGGCCGTGGTTGCCGGGGCCCGCTTCGGAGGTGGAGCTTGGTCTTGACGAGGTGGCGCGGGGAGCGCAGGCGCAGCTTCTCGCGGCCGCGGGATTTCTTGGCAGCTTCTCTCTTCGCGCGCGGGCACCAGGCGCGGCGGATCACGCCGTGGAGCCGCGCGACTTGGTGCCAAGGCGCCGTTTTGGGGCAGAGGTGGTGGAGGCACGCCATGAGCCTCGTCGCCCATGGCTGGTTCAGGGGGAGGCAAAGAGAGGGACGACGCCGGAGAGCCCCCTCGCAGCACGGACGAGCTCGGGGACGTGGTCGAGCCACTCCTCATAGAGGTCGTTGATGGGGCGGTAGCGCAGGAGTTAGTTCGCCACGAGGAGCGCGGCCCGTGCCTCCATGGGAGTGCGGCGCGCGTGAGACGAAGAACCGGCAGGGGTCAGTGATGGAGTAGCGGTGCGGCCGTCCTGCCGCACTGAAGGATGCAGCGAGGACGCTTGCTGCTTGTTCCCCGCCAGGCCGGTGGCGGCGTTGGCGGCAGGAGACGGAGAACGACGAGGTGGCCCGCCGACGGGAGCCGTCTGAGCGACGCGGGCGGCGAGGGCAGCCCGACGCTCAGCTCGGGCACGGCGAGCGTCCGCCATGGAGATGATGGAGCGACGAACTGATGAAAGGATATCATATCATCATACTACATCACAATCATTGTAAGGCAATGTTGACATCCAAGATAAATCATTATCCACTCCTAGCTACTTAAGCATGTCATAAGAAACTATAATCTCTAATGGTCATTGCAAACATGGTTGATCATAATAGGCTGAATTATAGATACTAGGTTAAACATATTTACAAAAACAGAACAAGTTGAGTTCATACCCGTTTCTCCCTGTCACAGCCAGTTCATCAAATATCGTCATTATTGCCTTTCACTTGCACGACCGAATGGTATGAAAATAATAATAGTGCAAGAGTGTCATGGACTAAGCTGGAATTTGCAAACATTTTATTCAAAGGGGAAGACAAGGTAATATGGGCTCTTTGTTAGATCAAAAATAATGCATCAAAGCCACTCAACAATTTATCATGGTCTTCTCCTTGGTATGACTCAATAAACAGAAAAGAAATTCAGAGAAACACACTGAAATGTTTTTGGAGTTTTTTGTTTTTCTGGAAGAAAGCAAAAAAGGAAAAAACAAAGACGAGGAAAACTATTTACACGGGAAAGCTCCCAACAAGTAATAAGAATAATAAAAAAATCATTTTTGGGCTTTCTTTTTAATACTACAACTAACTACGCTAGAAAGAAAAACCAAAAAGAAACAAGAAACATTTTCTAGATTTTCTCAAAGTTTTTCAAACGCACAAGAAGAAAGCAAGAAAATAAATATAACATGGATAATACAATGAAAAAGTGTGGAAACCAAAAACTGGAATGAAATATGTGAACATGAATGTAATGTCGGTGGAAATACGTACTCCCCCAAGCTTAGGATTTTGGCCTAACTTGGAAATCACCGTCAGTAGCCTGCGTAGTGGTCAGAGTGATAGATCATGGAGGCTCTAGGTGCAGCCGCCTCAGCCCGCCAAGCAGCCACAACCTCCGCGTTATGCGCTCAGGCCTCGCTCTCAAGAACATAATACCTTCCCTTGCTGTAAACATCAAAGATAGCAGGCGCAGGCAAAAAGGTGTCCACAACTAAATTTTTATTAAACAACATGTTATAAGTAAAATTATGGGCTTCATGATGTCTACTACGCAACTTTATCCTGGTAGACGCTGTTGGGCCTCCAAGTGCAGAGTTTTGTAGGACAGTAGCAAATTTCCCTCGAGTGGATGACCTAAGGTTTACAAATCCGTGGGAGGCGTAGGATGAAGATGTCTCTCTCAAACAACCCTGCAACCAAATAACAAAGAGTCTCTTGTGTCCCCAACACACCCAATACAATGGTAAATTGTATAGGTGCACTAGTTCGGTGAAGAGATGGTGATACAAGCGTAATATGGATAGTAGATATAGGTTTTTGTAATCTTAAAGTTGAAAAACAGCAAGGTAGCAAGTGGTAAAAGTGAGCGAAAACGGTATTGCAATGCTTGGAAACAAGGCCTAGGGTTCATACTTTCACAATTGAAAGTTCTCTCAACAATGATAACATATATAGATCATATGGCAATCCCTCAATGTGCGACAAAAGTCACTCCAAAGTTCTTATCGTGGAGAACATAAGATGAAATTGCTTGTAGGGTACGAAACCACCTCAAAGTTATTCTTTCCGATCAATCCATTGACCTATTCCTATAAGTGTCACAAACAACCCCTAGAGTTTGTAGTAAAATAACACTATATGCCACACATCTGTCAACCCTAATGTCACCTAGATACTCCAATGTCACCACAAGTATCCGCAGGTCAATTATACGATATGCATCAAACAACTTCAGATTCATAATATTCAATCCAACATAAAGAACCTCAAAGAGTGCGCCAAGATTTCTATCGGAGAAACAAGGACGAAAACGTGCATCAACCCCTATGCATAGATTACTCCAATGTCACCTTGGGAATGCGCGAGTTGATTGCCAAAACATACATCAAGTGAATCAATAGAGTACCTCATTGTCACCACGGGTATACCACACAAGACATACATCAAGTGTTCTCAAATCCATAATAGTATTCAATCCGATACTAGTGAAACCTCAAAGGTAAAACTCAATTCATCACAAGAAGGTAGAGGGGGAGAAACACCATATGATCCAACTATAATTGTCGGGTGGTAGGTGCGACATATGCCAACGGGTGGCTAATCATAGTGGGAGCCAATAAGACGTCGCTGGTGCCTGGAAACGGGATGAGGCGAAGACATGCACGCCGGCGAATCTTACCCAGCTTCGGGGCTCTCCGTGGAGATAACACCCCTACTGCTGCTTTGTGGGGTCTCCGCATGATCACTAGATGAACAAGTGGCTACAAGTGGCTCCTTGAGCTGTTCGGTGAGAGGAAGAAGAAGGGCACGGCTAGCTCTCCTTTTCCCTCTATGTGGTGTCTAAAACTCTAAGAGATCAACCCTTTGCATGGGTGCCCTGGGGGGTTTATATAGGCCTACCCCCCCAGGGGTACAATGGTAATCTGCCTGGGCGCGGGCCCTAGCCGTCAGTGTCTACGCTCGCCGGCTTCCTCGCTGGCCGCTAGGGCCCGGCCATTGAGTGGGTCCCATGACTGCCAGCTTCTTAGGCGACAAGTGACCCCACCGTTGAGGGCCTTGTCGGGGCTGGTTACTGTTGCCTCAATCCTGATGATGATGGCTTTGTCGGGGTAAGCATGGCTACAGTGCCGCCGCCTTGGCGGCGATCACTGTAGGCTCATCTTGTCTTGTCCCCTTAATGAGGCGCTTCCTTCGAGGGAGGGAGAAAGCCGGCTATGGGAAGCCGGCCATATCACAGGCCGACTGGGGGAGGCCGGGCCACCTTCGGGCATCTCTCTGACCGGAGGGGCCCGCCGCCTGCGGGTCGTACTGACAGCCTGCCGTGGGTGATGTCATGGTCAGCATGGTAACAGTGCCACGCCGGACGGGTGATGGCCGCCCCGTACGGCGCACTGTGGCCATGCACGCTCCGGGATGCGGGGGTGGCAGGCTTCACTATAGCCACGCCCCGTCCCATCACCGTTATGCGGTTGCAGATTCTGATGGTGTGGCCTTAACCGCTTGCCAGGTGGCCAGCTTCTTGGAGTCGGCCTTCTTGTGGCCGGCTACGTGGAGTCGGCCCTCTGGTTGCCGGCTTCGCGGGAGCCGGCCCTCTTGTGGCCTTCTTCCTGTAGGTTTTGGGGTCGGGCCACCCCCGGGCGAAGACGACCATGCGTCTTGGATGTTGGATGGCCAGATTGGCTTGTAATTTTTTCAGAAGCCCCAGGGGGAGCCGGCTAGGCTACCCGTGGTCATTTACTCCGACAGTAGTCCCCGAAGCTGATTGAGCTTCGAGGTTGAAAGGAGGACGAGAAGCTCGATCAGCTTCCTATCCTGAGGAGCCGGCAGCTAGGAGCCGGCCTTGAGTGGGTGCGCCGTCTTCGGGAAGTTCCGCAGCCAGAAGGAGAGAACGTGAGCCGACTTGCGCGTTGACCGCGCGCCACCCTGCGCGCCACGTGGCCAGAAAGGCCTGCCAGCCCACGCGCGTGACGGGACGCCGCCGCAGGCCGGGGCCCACCAAACTTACGCCTCGGCCCATGTGCTGATCCTCTGCGGCCCGAACGGACCGCTCGCCTTCCCGCGGCGGTTTCAGCACGCCTTTAGGGCGCAATAATCGCGGGACGTGGGGGGAGTGGGTGCAGTTAATCCCACGTTCCCCCACGCCTCGCCTCCTCGGCTCCGCCGCACGAGCCTATAAGTAGGGGGAGGAGGGGGAGCGGCAGAGGCTCGCACGCTCGCCCTCGCTCCTCTCTTTCCTCTACCTCCTTCTTCGTTCTTCCGCCGCCGCAGCGCACTCACCACCGCACCGTTCCGCCGCGAACCCTCTTGGCTCGCCGCGGTTCCTCTGCTGCGTGGCTGTGCTCTCCGCCGCCGCGCCTCTCTCATTTCCTCTTGTTCCCATGGCGCTGTCTAGCTCGTGGGACGGCTCCAACGTCCATGAAGACCACATCGATTGGCTTCACAAGATGCGGTGGTTGCCGGGCGAGGACGTCGTGAAGACCCGCCTCGCGCCAGAGGCGGAGGTTTCTCCGGCGCTAGAGGAGGGCGAGCGGGTTATATTCCGCTCGCACTGCCTGCGCGGCCTCGGCCTGCCGGCGAGCGGGTTCTTCCACTCCTTCCTCGAGTTCTATAATCTCTAGCCGCATCACCTCACCCCCAACACGGTGATGCTGCTGTCGGCCTTCGTCACCCTGTGCGAGGGTTTTCTTGTTGTGCTCCCCACCCTTGAGCTCTTTGGGGAGTTCTTCGGTCTGGCTTCGGCACCGTCTCCGCAGTGTGCCGCCCCTGTGGCGCCTTCATCGCCAGGCGGAGGACAGCCGACAACAACCCCTTTCCGCCTATCCCGCTGATCCATTCGGTGAAGCTTTGTCAGCAATCATACTTCAACGTGAAGAACGTCGCCTCGCAAGGAGACTATTTGAATCTGCCGGCTTACGTAGCCGGCCTGCCGCCTGGGAGGAAGTCGTCTTGGTCCTTCCGAGCCCGGTCGCTCTCCCTGGCCGGGAACGCCGCCCTCACCCAGCTCCGGGTGATGATCCAATCGGAGGGCTTGGTGGGGGCCGACCTGGTCGCCGCCTTCGTGGAGCGCCAGGTGCTCCCGCTCCAAAGCCGACTGCACATGATCTGCCAGATGAGCAGCCGCTTCGACCCATGCCGGCTGAGCAACATAGAGATGCCTCGTGGCGAGGTATCTTACATGGTGAATTACATCTCCAACTGCAAACTCACTGAAGAGTGGCAGTATCGCAAGGCGCCGTATTCTTGGGCTGATCCCCCGCCTGTGGTGAGTTTTACTTACTTTCTTCTTCTTTTGTTGCCGGGTTCGCGATGGCCGACTCTTGACTAGTCGGCTTGTCTTTGAGCAGAGCCCCCTTTTTTGACCAGCGCCGGGGCGCAGGGCAGGCGCCAATTATAACCCGACCGCACGGTGGGCGACCCGACGACCAGATCTGGGGCGGCCGCCATGACGATGCCATAGTCGAGCAGCGTGAAAGCGGTGACCCCGAGCTCACGGCTGGCCGGGGACTGGCGGATGATGCGAGCCGAGGCCATCACGCCGCCACCCGTGACGATCGCCAAGCGCGGGACCTTCTGTCGTGCCAGCTGCTCGGGGTGGCGCGCAGAAGCGTCGGGCGGGCCGGGCTCTTCGGCAGCCGGCCGAAAAAACCCAAGAGCTCCGCAGCGGCGACCAAGCGGGACGAGGTGGCCGCGAAAGCAGCCCGCTTCCGCAAGGTGGTGAAGCAGCCACAGGCGGTCTAGGCGTGAGTGTTGGATGTCTTGTAGTTTTTGTTGTCTTGTTTGGTTGAGGCTCATCTAAGCCGTCTTCTTGATTTGCTGAACAGGGCGCCGCTTTCCCTTGAACGGGTTGACGTCGCCTCCATAATCGGACCGACAGGAGGATCTTCGAGTTCCCGTCGCGTGGATCCCCGCGCCGACCTCATGGAGGCAATGGAGCAGAACGCGCGGGAGGCGCGGGACGAGCGGGAAGCAGCGGAGAGGAGGGCCATCCAGGAGGCGGCGGAGAAGTCGGCCGAGGCACAAGCCGATGCGGCGGCCAAGGTCCAGGCGGAAGCCGCAGCCGCGGAGAGGAAGGTGGAGGCTCTGCGCAATCAGCCTCTGCAGCTCGTCATTCCTCTTCGCGCCATGGCTCCCAACATCCCCGTGCCTCCGTCGGAGGAAGCCGACTGCGACCAGCCGGTGATGGAGAGGAGGGAGGATGATGTGACGATCCTGGGGGAGGCGCCACAGCCGGCGCCGACTGGAGCGGGCCAAGGCGGTCGACCTGCTGCGGCGCTGAGCAGCCCGGCGAAGCGGAGTCGGCAGCGAGGCGGATCTTGTGGTGCGATCGGCGCCTCGCCGACACTGGAGGAGGCGTCCTCGGCGCCGGAGCCGAAAAGAGCTGCGGACGCCAGCTCGGGCTCAGACACAGGCGGCCAGCGCGGCCGCGTCCGAGTGGACGCCCAGTGGCAGGACGACCGAGCTAAACGCGGCGGCGCAGGAGGTCCAACACCGTCTTCAGACCCAGGCCGCCTCGCTGCAACGGTACACCTAGGAGTTTCTTGCTACGTGCGTGGTCATCCGGGTGAGTCTTCTGGCCTTGGTCAATTTTTCTTTTGATTTCTTCCGTGGGAGGCGGCAACAGACCCACCGGTGTAATCCCGAGTTTGAGTCGACTCTTGGCAGGTGGCTTGGAACTTTTGCGCAGGCCTTGGCGGCAATCTTGTTGTTATTCACACTGCCTGCGATTTTCAGGAGTATCACAATCGCATGCTGCCTTCAACTCCTGGGCCAGGAGCTGAGCCAAAAGGCCGAGGCGACTAATAGCGGAGTGAGTACTTTGTTTCTTTTATCTCTTGTGGGGCGCGTTAAGCACCTGCTGAGTGTAATCCCGAGATTGGGCCGACCTCTTGGCGATCGGTCTGATCTTCCCTAACGACTTCTTCCTTATTGCTTTTTTCCTTTTTCTCCACGCTTGCAGAGGCTAATGCTGACTTGATGGAGCAGCTCGGCGGGACCCAGACCGCCCTTCACGTGAAGGAGGCTGAGTGCAGCGCCTTGGCCCAGGAACGCGACCGCCTGGCCAAGAGACTGGCCGACCAGGAGGAGAGCCATAAGGCGGCCCTGAAGAAGGCGCGGGACAGCGAGGCCGCCCTTAAGGCTGAGTTCGAGACCGAGGCGACGGGCTGGGCTGAAGTGAGGCAAGCGCTGAGCGAGGGCTATGGACGGGTTGAGGATCTGATCGATGGTAAGCCGCCTTCCTTTTCACCCCTTTGCTTGCTCCTTGCCCTCTTGTTCATCTTGATTTTTGTCTGTTTCTTAGTTCTTCACATGATTACTTCCCTGGTTACTCCGTCGCCGCCAGCCAAGCCATCGAGGCCCACCTTGAGACACAGCAAGCGGGGGTTGAATCGCGCTAGGCGCTAGTGGGGCGCTTGAGGAGCAACTTTGGCGATCCGAGGCCGGCTGCAGCCGGCTCACCGTATGCTCCGCCGGCTTCGGCGTGCCGGGGCGCAAGTGCTGGCCGCTCTCTGGCCTCGCAAGGTCTTCCCCGTACCCCCAGTCGGACTACCGACTGGCTGGAGGTTGCGGTTGGCCGCTTTGAGGCCTGGAAGGCTTCCGCTGCTCGGTCCGGCGCCGGGCGGGCGCTGGAGTTCGTTCGGGCCTGGTATTCTGGGCTGAGCTTGCGCCAGCTGAGCACTTGGAGGCAGGAGGCTGACGAGGAGCTGGTGGCGGTGCGGCCGGCTATCATCCAGCGCGCCTCGGCTATCGCCGAGTATACTGACACCGGCATTTTTCCTCCTGAAGTGAATGACCTGACGAGGAGCTGGTGGCGGTGCGGCCGGCTATCATCCAGCGCGCCTCGGCTATCGCCGAGTATACTGACACCGACATTTTTCCTCCTGAAGTGAATGACAACGGCATCGCCCAGCCGAAGGAATGGTTCGGGTTGAACCCGGCGGAAGGCGAGGACTCGGCGAAGTGACCAGCCAGCTTCAGCCTGATCGTCGAAGCCAAAGACGAAGAAGAGGGGGGCGGCGAAGACGTCGCGCCCGACGGCGAAGCGACCAGCCAGCTTCAGCCTGATCGTGCCTCCAGCAACAAGGCGCGCGCGAGAGCACCGCCTACCAGGGGTGATGATCAGGCCGAGACCCGCCAGCCGGCCACTCCTCCGGCTAGCACTGCCGCCTCCGCCGACCTGCCCGACTCGCCTGTCGCTCCCTTGGCCTGATCTGCCGTTATTGCTTTCCTGCTGTTGCTCCTTGAACAACTTGTATTTAATTTGCGCAGTTCCTCCCACTGGGGGTGTATTCAAACTATGTTGAATGCCGGCCTTTCGAAGGCTTTTGTGTAAATATAATTATGCATGTGTTTGGCTTCCATTCGAATTTGCTTTTTATCCTTAGGTTGTTTCCTTTACCGCCTTCCCTTGGTTGCCGCCTTCCCAGCCGAACAGTTGCTCTGTAGTCTGTGGCTGGGGAGGAACTTTGCTGTTTGTGGGAAGGCAAGTACTTGAGCTTTCTTGGATTGTGGCAAGGTGGAATGGGAAGCCGGCCGGCCGGCTACTCTGGTAGCTGGTTTGCAATGGGAGGAAGCCAACTTTTGTTATACAAGTTCGTTAGTCCTTAGCCATTTTTCGTGTGGGCATCCTTTCCTGCCTTTGACTCTTGCCAGCCGGACAGTCGGTTCTTCGAGCTGCGGCTTTTGACAAGAGAGGGCTTGGGTGCCGGCACACTACTTGTCTGACTGCAGGTGGAACTTTGAATATAACTCAAGGCGGCCAGTCCCTGGGCCTACTAATCGAACCCGATGCCGGACGAGGAGGAAGAGTGTAATGACAAAAGCATAAGCATGATACTCGTCATTCATAAAAAAAGGTGGCAGTCCCCGAGTGCTCCTCGGGGGGCCCATTGTCTCATACTTAGTACAAAAGGTAGCGTGATACATACTGCATTTTAACTGTAAAATCTTCGGAGGAGGTTGGCGTTCCATGGTCGTTCCGACTCCTTGCCGGAATCATCTCTCTTTCGTGCCTTCGGCTTCTATGCATCGATTAGGTAGTAGGAGTCATTTCCCAATGCTCTGCTGATGACGAAGGGACCTCCCCAAGGGGCCGAGAGCTTGTGCTGGCCGACTGTTCGCTGGATTAGCCGGAGCACAAGGTCACCCTCTTGAAAGGATCTTGGCTTGACCTTCCGGCTATGGTAGCGGCACAAACCCTGCTGGTAGATGGCGGACCGGCTGAGGGCTAACAGCCGGCTTTCTTCCAGCAGGTCGACGCTGTCTTGTCGTGCTTCTTTGGCCTCTGCTTCCGTGTACATGGTCACCCGAGGCGAGTCGAACTCGATGTCAGTTGGGATGACAGCCTCGGCACCATATACAAGGAAGAAAGGGGTGAAGCCGGTTGACTTGTTTGGGGTAGTGTGCAGACTCCAGAGGACGACCGGCAGCTCGTCGAGCCAACAGCCGGCCCGAGCGCTCGGTGATACGACCAGCCGGGGCTTGATGCGGAAAGGATGAGGCCGTTGGCTCCTCAACAGCGTTTGATTGCGGGTGGGCGGCGGACGCTAGGTCGGTCGGATGCCTGCGTCGCGTGAAAACGTGCCATTGCTCCCTTGGCAAAATTCGTGCCGTTGTCGGTGATGATCTTTGTGTACACGCCGTACCGAGTTGTAATGTCTGCGATGAATGTCACGGCAGTCGGCCCGTTCAGCTTCTTAATCGGATTTTCTTCGATCCACTTCGTAAATTTATCCACGGCAACAAGCAAGTGTGTCATGCCGCCGCGCGCCGTCTTGAACAGGCCTACCATGTCCAGTCCCCAGACGGCAAAAGGCCAGGTGAGGGGAATGGTCTTGAGTGCTGAAGCCAGCAGGTGTTGCTTGGAGCTGAAGACTTGGCACCCTTTGCAATGTTTGACCAACTCCTTGGCGTCGTCCAAGGCAGTCGGCCAAAAGAATCCATGGCGGAAAGTTTTGGCAACTGTCACAGCCCCAGATCAACCCTAGAGCTTGCTTATAACTAGTAGCATTGCATCCATGCATCATGTTTAATTTCCATGAAATTTGAAATGGGGATGATCAAGCCCTAGCACTAAAACAATTCAAATAGGTTCAACTTCAAAATATCTTCAAGAACCCGAAGTGGTTTGCAAAAATGTTCATGATTAATGGAAAAAGGTGAAAACCATATCCAGAGATGATGGATATTTTTCCAAGACATTTTGGATATTTGAATAAACCATATTGTATTTGAATTGGGGCATTTAAATACTATTAATATTTTAAATGCTCCAACAATTTTGAAAAAAGTTAAGGGCCTCTGAAATAATTCAGTTAATGCCCACAATTATTTTCAGGATTTATTTAAATGGTTTAGTATTTTACTAAACTAAAACAAAACAGAAAATAGAAAAACAGAAATAAAGAAAGGAGAGAGCTCACCTGGCAGCCACTTACCTGGCCCATGAACCGGCCCAGCCTTCTCCCCCTCCCCTCGCTGGCCCGGTGGTGGCCCAGCCACCACCGCCTCGCCGCTCGTCGTCTTCCTCTGCCCGATGGCGGGCGAGGCGTGGCGCTTTGCCGGCAGCCACCTGCGCCACCTCCTGCTTCCGGCCCTCCTCCTCGACACCCGTGGGTGCCACGCACACCCCAACCCCTCGTCCTCTCCTCTCTCCTGGACCATCTCCTCCCTGCTCTCTCTCCCCACACGCCACCATGGCGCGCCCGCCCGCGCCGTCGCCGTGACCATGACCCACCCCTCTCCTCCTCGACATGCCCCCAAGCCCCGCCCTCCATCCTCGCCCTCCTCCTTGAGCCTCCCGGCCGGGCGCCCAGGCGCCGCCCCCGTTTTCCCTCTTGGACCGCTTGATTGCCGCCGTCCAGTCGTCGGCTCCGGTGCCTCCCGAGCTCGCCGATGCCATCGCCGCACCGCCGTGAGCTCTCTGCCGTTCCCCCTCTCCCCACGGTCATTGCTCCCCTAACCGCGCCTAACCACCTTTTGAGCACTCTTCACCGCCCGGCCATGGCGCCCGCGTGTGGTGAGCCACCCAGCTTGCACCCGAGCACACCACAGTTCGCCGCCCTCCCGAGGAGCCCGCAGCGCCCTCCGTTTCCCCTCTAGTGCACCGCAGCGTCGAGCCCGAGCTCGCCCGAGCTCCGCGGCCGCATAGGTCGCCCCGCCGGCGTCGATTCCGGCCGCCCCGAGCTCAAGCCCCTCCACCAAGAGCCTCAGCTCATTCCCAGCTCCTCCTAGATGCCCTCCATGAGCCATTTGGTGGCGGGTGGCAAAACTCCTCTCGCCGCCGTGGCGTCGCCCGGCTGACTAAACTTGACAGCCAACGTGGGATTTGACCATGGGTGGGCCTGGTTGACTCTCTGAGTCAATGACGGTGGGCCCATACATTTATAACTAGGTTTAGTTTTCATTAAAATCTAATTAAGCTAATTACTCGACACGTGGGACCCACTGCCGGTTTGACCGGACCAGCCCTGTTGACCTGATGACGTCATGCCAGCGTCATCTTGTATGATAAACCCTTTTACGGATTTAATATAATTCAGGAAATTCAGAAAATACCCTAAACTTCTAAAAATCATAGAAATTCAACCGTAACTCGGATGGAAATAATTTATATATGAAAATGATCAGAAAAATATGAAGAATCTGTTTATGGCACGATCATGCATGTTTGAACAAGTTAACATCACTGAATAGTATGAATCATGATTAGGGTAATTTATGAAATAGCAATTGGAGTTGGAGTTCAACCTTGTTTGAATTCCACTTCAACTAACTTGGATTATTATTGCATTAGGTGAATTCAGTAACTTAATATGACATGTCATTCATGTGAATGTGCATTGCATTGATTGTGTTCTCTCTTGTTTGCGGTAATTGTCCCCTCCGGTGAGCGATGTGCAAGCGATGAGTTCGATGACACCGATGAAGAACTATATTATCTTGAAGTGCCGGGCAAGCAAAACCCCTTGTTCATTCGATATAATCCCACTCTCTCGCTCCTGCTCTATTTTACTGCATTAGGACAACAACGACTCATGTGTTACTTGCTGCGGTAGCTGAACCCCTTGATCCTTTGCATGACTGTCATTCCACGATAATTAGATGAAACCCACTAGCATGAGTAGGAATTGTTTGAGCCATGTTGTGCCTACTCATTTATGCTTGTTTGTCATGCACTCTTGCTTAGAGTTGAGTCGGGTCTGATTCATCGGGAATGAATTGGAATTGTTATGAACATGTCCTATTGTGTGTGAGCTAAGTGTGTGAACACGATTTGGTAAAGGTAGCGGTGAGAGGCCATGTAGGAGTACATGGTGGGTTGTCTCATTGAAACCGTCCTCGGGAACTGAGTTACGTGTTTGTGATCCATGAGCAGTTACTACCACACATTGGGTTCGGTAACTCGACCCTCTCGACTTATTAATCAACTTGATCTCTGTCCGGGAGTTGCAACTAGTTTACGGTGTTTGTAGGTAGTGTTAGTAGTCTACCAAGTGGCACCGTGCAGGTGGGCTTGGGACGGACTAGGCCTGATGTACGGTGTACCAAGTGGCACCGGTTGGTGGGCTTGGGAACCCTGCTCACATCGTTTGGGGCCGTGGCGACACCCGGCGGATCTCCTTGCGGATGGAACCGAATAGGCGATAAACACGGACGAGAGACTTGTGTGGTTAGTCGGTCGTGGCCGACTCCCTCGCCCGGCTTCCGCTTGAAGGTTGCGAGGTACATGGCGTGTCTGAGGCGATAAGTGGCGAGCGTGTGTGAAGAAGTACACCCTGCGGGGTTATCATTATCTATTGAATAGCGGTTCCTCGGATATGGAAACTTGGACCCTTGCATAGTTCATAGACAAGTGAAAGTGGATACTCTAAAATCGCAAGATAAGCGTGAGTGCTATGGATGGCGTTTCGTAGGTAGGCGGGAGGCGGATCCATAGTGGTGTATTGATATGGTGAATATGTGGACTCGTGTGCCACCTCAAAAGAGTTACTTGCGATCGTAGTTCAGGATAGCCACCGAGTCAAAGCTGGCTTGCTGCGGTCAAACTCCACCACCCCTTTTGATAATGATGCATATGTAGTTAGTTACGATGTAAGTCTTGCTGAGTACAATTGTACTCACGTTTGCTTATTTATGTTTTGCGAGAGGCGTCGGTCTCGCTAGTAGTTCACTTGGACTTGACGTTTAGCTTGTTACCTCAGCTACGATCTTGTGCCTCGGCGGGATCGGTAGATAGTCGGGCTTCTCAGCCTTTTCATTTATAGTTATGCGTACTAAGACATGTTTAGCTTCGCTTGTGCTTTGACTTGTATGCTCGAGTGTTGGGTCATGAGACCCATGTTTGTAATATCTCGCTCCTCGGGCCTAATGAATAATATTTGAGTCGTAGAGTTATGTTGTGATGCCATGTTGTATCTCGCATATTGAGCATAATGTGTGTATGTTTGAAATGCTTGGTATGTGTGGGATCCGACAAACTAGTTGTTTATCCTTGGCAGCCTCTCATATGGGGAAATGTAGTCTCGTGCTTCCGGCGATAGTAGTCCGCTACTGCCGGTTCACGGAGTCTGCTAGCCCAGCACTCTGCTTGGACACTTGGCTGGCGGCATGTGTTTCACTTCGTTCCTATATACATCCCTTGAAATGTCACGCGGTGTTATTGAGTCTGCCTAGCTGCTACAGCCGGGATACGAGTCTGTTAGCCAGTGCTACAGCCGAATATATCGTTGATGACCGACATGCTCGATGTGATTCATGTATACTGTCCCCATGGGTTAAGCGCCGCTTTGGGTTCACGACTAGCCATGTCGGCCGGGTTCTTTGTCATATGGATGCTAGCGACACTATCATATCGTGAGCCAAAAGCATAAGCGGTCCGGGCCATGGTAAAGCGACACCGTGGGAATACCGTGCGTGAGGCGCAAAGTGATATGATGTGTTACATGCTAGATCGGTGTGACTTAGGATCGGGGTCTGACAGCGTTGGTATCGAGCTTTGTTGCTGTAGGATTACCAAGCCAAACTGGTGAAGTTGTGTCTAGAAATGCTTTAGTTATGTAAGGAATTGATTGTGGAAGGAGCGTAAGGCTCTTTTTACTCCTTATACCTCATGGCCTTCTGATCTGAGTCATCCTCTTCTCTTCTACGGGGTTTAAGAACTAGGCTTCTCATCTATCTATTAGGATGACGTGTTACTAATCCATAGACCTATAAGATTGTTGGTTTTAATCCCCATTTCAGTTCCTACTATTTCTGTATGATAACTGTTGATCTCAGAATCTTGTTATGATGTTGTTGAGTGGTTATGCCACCATTTTTTGCAGGATGTCTCAAATCATTTTGAGCATTTACAGCCGTTATGCTGTCGAGTCATCCAGGTCTCTAAATAGTCGATGCATTTGCAAATCCTTTCTTCCGTTTCGATGTCCTTTTGGTCGAATAAGCACACTAACGGTGCGTTGGGGTAATTTATTGCCTTGACATATATGTTGGAACTATTATTATGACCCTAGGTGTTTAGGAAGTCACCTAGCAATTTAGCAATGCTTTTGTATCCCTAGTGTGATGATTACGGCCATCATTTTGAAAGCATCCGTGATGCCATTTAGTAGTAGGTATTCTACTCTGGGTTTGAACCGAGATTCATCCTACTTCATGTTGTTAGTATTTGCTAGTGCCTTTAGGATATTAGTAACCTTTGCGATAGTCCTCGAGGTCCGTGGTATTTCCTTCTTCCAAATACTACGAACCGCTTATGGCAGAAGTTCTTTTGAGCCAAAAGATCACAATAAGAGTGCTCTTGAGGAGTTCTCCATTCATAATTGTGAATCTGCCAATTCTACCTTTCTGCATGGGTTATCCGGAAGAAATGTTGAGCTTGCTCGACATACTAATCTGTGCATCCACAACTCAGAAAATTATATGTTCCTTTGAGTTGTTCTCTTAGATGCCTTCTGACCTTCATCTATCAATTGATAGCCAAGGGTATGTGTGCATTTGTGTTCATCGATGCATTTTATCCTTGTGGTCCGTCAAGCCATTCTATTCGGAATGACTAGGAGAAACAAACTCGATTACCTCATCCATTTCTAGGATTGGGTCAAAGTAGTTGTATCCATGAGATCAAAATGCCAATTCAGCTTTTGATTATGTTCTACCTCAAGTATTGCCATCTTATGTCAAGAATGTCATGGGAATTGCACAACCTCTTATGAATTCTTGATGCGGTGATACTTCTCACCATCATCATTCATTCCTCGGTCCTCGTGTTGTTGCAACGGAATGCCGACAAGTGAATTGTGATGTGTGAAATCAATACTCCGAGCAACTTGTTGCTTGGTAGTGAATGGACAATATTCTCATTCTTAGCGTGTTGGTTATTAAACCATCATCCTAAGATTGATCGTGCTACCTAGTCCTTATTTACGGTGCACACTTCGATTGATGAGTTAGGATCTTGTCAAGTCCTCACTCATTTGATCATATCGTCTTGCCCTCAAAAGCAAGATTGTTCTCGAGCTTAGTAACATATCGGTGGTTCGTGACTTTCCAAATATCTTCTTGGAAGTGTTACCGGGTTGTTTCCTGACTGTTATGTTGAGCTCGTGATCAAGTTGGTTTCTTGTGAACCACCCTTCTCCAAGAATCTGTGTTGGATACCCCTGAGCTAGTTGGTTAAGCTAGACAACAACTTGGAGAGTTGGAAGATAAAAGCTTGTCCAACTTAGTTCGATCCAAAGGGATATTCTTGTGTAGTGTGTGTTGAAGAAAGATGATATCTTCATCGATTGGTCCTATGATCAGTTCTTGGACCTATTGTCTTATCAATCCTTTGATTTGAGTATGGGCCATTGTCAAGTCAAATCAGAACCAACGATATTCGTAATGTTGTCTTACTCGTGGTTGATCCCTCGAGCATACACCATTACATCTTTGGTCGACCAATGCTATCACCGTGTTCACATGATGGTGGAAGTCGATGATATGGAAATTCCGATGAGTTCTTTGTTGAGCCCATCGGTAGCATTTGTCTCCCCATGAGTCATGTTGAACATCAACCTAGTGTTGGAAACTTGTGTAAGCATTTCTTCGTGTTTCGTTCATGAAGCATATGTTTGGATGAAGTAGTGACTTCCTCTAATTCATGTGCATCGATGTAAGTTGCCGCCATGAATTTGAGAAAGGTTTGTTTTGTTTCTTTGGAATCATCCCAAGTCAGTCATGCATGTGCGAAGTATTCTATGGTTTGATAGACTGATCATCTTCATTCATATGTATTCCTAGCACACCAAGCCACCGATTGATTTGTTCAAGGAAAGGAGTTCTTTCATAAGAGCTAATCATGACTTATGTTAAGACTTGATATCCTCGATGATGGTTCCCCACCGAACTTCGGTAGTGTTTTATTATAAGACTACCATGTGGTCATGCTTGTCTAGGACAAAGTGTTCACATGTTTGTAGCAAAACCAGCTCATGTTTTGGAGCTTGCTATCGTAGTTCATATCCGAGAATCTCATAGCGCCATCTCGTCGAATTGTGTTGCAACCCTTCCTTTTCAGACATGATGAGTCTGAAATATCCTAACACCAACCAGATCTGAATCTCAGGCAGATATGATGGTTGGAACATTCGAACAGTTGCATTTCGTTCCCAGCTTGCACCGTCCTTGTGCTATTTCACCATGGGCTGCCTTCTTAGTAATTCTTGTCTAGGATCATCCTCACAAGTGGACTTACCATGGGTCCCCTCCACCTCCGATGATAAGCAAAAATCATCCATTGCGTTGTCTTCAACAAGGTAGTCCACATCATCCATTATAGTCCGGGTGTACCACTCCTTTGCATTCCACCACATGATCGCTTGTGATTGCCTTAGGCTGGTATAAAGAGTTCCAATGATCTATGGATCAAAAGTAATTCTTTTTGCCACTTAAGGGAATAGTTCTTTGCGTCACCTTTCTCGAGGTGCCCCGTTACGGGATCATGGTAAATATTTCCTCGCCACCTTGACACCATCCACCATCTCCCTAAGCGTGGAATTGTTGCCACCAATCAAACCCCGTTGTTGTTCTTCCATCCCTCTCGATGTATTTTGTGTCTCAACTCGAGATGTGTCACCGTCTCAGTCCGTGAGTTGATCATGTTTACTTGATCTTCATGAAGATCGAATCATGTAGGGTTTCCCCTTCTTTCTATTGTCGTGTCGGTGAAGACCTCGAAAGCAAGGCGTCAAGACTAAGATGATGGAATGAATCAACATCTTGAAAAGGGCAAATGGATCATGAAGATTGTGATAGTTTGTGACTTCCTTTTCCTCTTACCTCACGTCTTGAATCTCGGCGAGATTCTTGTTTAGTGAGGGGTGAGTGTCACTGACCCAGATCAACCCTAGAGCTTGCTTGTAACTAGTAGCATTGCATCCATGCATCATGTTTAATTTCCATGAAATTTGAAATGGGGATGATCAAGCCCTAGCACTAAAACAATTCAAATAGGTTCAACTTCAAAATATCTTCAAGAACCCAAAGTGGTTTGCAAAAATGTTCATGATTAATGGAAAAGGTGAAAACCATATCCGGAGATGATGGATATTTTTCCAAGACATTTTGGATTTTGAATAAACCATATTGTATTTGAATTGGGGCATTTAAATACTATTAATATTTTAAATGCTCCAACAATTTTGAAAATAGTTAAGGGCCTCTGAAATAATTCAGTTAATGCCCACAATTATTTTCAGGATTTATTTAAATGGTTTAGTATTTTACTAAACTAAAACAAAACAGAAAATAGAAAACAGAAATAAAGAAAAGAGAGAGCTCACTGGCAGCCACTTACAGCCCTGAACCGCCCAGCCTTCTCCCCTCCCCTCGGCTGGCCCGGTGGTGGCCCAGCCCACCACCGCCTCGCCGCTCGTCGTCTTCCTCTGCCCGGTGGCGAGGGAGGCGTGGCGCCTGCTCTTGTGACCACCGCCACCTCCTGCTTCCGGCCCTCCTCCTCGACACCCGTGGGTGCCACGCACCCCCCGACCCCTCTTCCTCTCTCTCTCCTGGACCATCTCCCTCCCTGCTCTCTCTCCCACGACGCCACCATGGGCCGTGGGCGCCCGATCGCTGCCCATGCCACCGCCACCCCCTCTCCTCCTCGACATGCCCCCAAGCCCCGCCCTCCATCCTCGCCCTCCTCACCGAGCCTCCCGCCAGGGGCGCCTCGGCGCCGCCCCACCGTTTTCCCTCTTCGGACCCTTGATCGCCGCCCGTCCAATTCGTCGGCTCGGTGCCCAGGCTCGCCCGATGCCATCGCCGCACCCG
The DNA here is from genome assembly GCA_021605205.1 of Aegilops longissima. NCBI lineage: Eukaryota > Viridiplantae > Streptophyta > Magnoliopsida > Poales > Poaceae > Aegilops > Aegilops longissima. Next base: position 35,606 of record JAHIAM010005279.1, read on the forward strand.
CCGTGAGCTCCTCTGCCGTTTCCCCCTCTCCCCACGGTCATTGCTCCCCTAACGCGCCAACCACCTTGCAGAGCACTCTTCACCGCTTGGCCATGGCGCTTGGCCGTGGCAGAGCCACCTGGCTGCACCAGGCACACCACGAAGTTCGCCGCCCTCCCAGGAGCCCGCAGCGCCCCTCCGTTTCCCCTCTAGTGCCGCAGCGTCGAGCCCGAGCTCGCCCGAGCTCCGGCGGCCGCATAGGTCGCCGCCGGCGTCGATTCCGGCCGCCCCGAGCTCAAGCCCCTCCACCAAGAGCCTCAGCTCATCCCCAGCTCCTCCTAGATGCCCTCCGCGAGCCATTTGGTCGCCGGAGTGGCAAAACTCACTCACCGCCTTGGCGTCGCTCGCTCGCCGTGACTAAGCGCCGACAGCCAACATGGGATTTGACCATGGGTGGGCCCTGGTTGACTCTCCTGAGTCAATGACAGGTGGGGCCCAGCCCTGTTTATAACTAGGTTTAGTTTTAATTAAAATCTAATTAAGCTAATTACTCTGACACGTGGGACCCTTGCCAGTTTGACCGGACCAGCCCTGTTGACCTGATGACGTCATGCCAACGTCATCTTGCGTGATAAACCCTTTTACGGATTTAATTTAATTCAGGAAATTTGAAAATACCCTAAACTTCTAAAAATCATAGAAATTCAACCGTAACTTCGGATGGAAATAATTTATATATGAAAATGATCAGAAAAATATGAAGAATCTGTTTATGCCATGATCATGCATGTTTGAACAAGTTAACATCACTGAATAGGATGAATCATGATTAGGGTAATTTATGAAATAGCATTTGGAGTTGGAGTTCAACCTTGTTTGAATTCCACTTCAACTAACGGATTATTATTGCATTAGGTGAATTCAGTACCTTAATATGACATGTCATTCATGTGAATGTGCATTGCATTGATTGTGTTCTCTCTTGTTTGCGGTAATTGTCCCCTCCGGTGAGCGATGTCCGAGCGATGAGTTCGATGACACCGATGAAGAACTATATTATCTTGAAGTGCGAGGCAAGCAAAACCCCTTGTTCATTCGATATAATCCCACTCTCTCGCTCCTGCTCTATTTTCTGCATTAGGACAACAACGACTCATGTGTTACTTGCTGCGGTAGCTGAACCCCTTGATCCTTTGCATGACTGTCATTCCACGATAATTAGATGAAACCCACTAGCATGAGTAGGAATTGTTTGAGCCATGTTGTGCCTACTCATTTATGCTTGTTTGTCATGCACTGCTCTTGCTTAGAGTTGAGTCGGGTCTGATTCATCGGGAATGAATTGGAATTGTTATGAACATGTCCTATTGTGTGTGAGCTAAGTGTGTGAACACGATTTGGTAAAAGGTAGCGGTGAGAGGCCATGTAGGAGTACATGGTGGGTTGTCTCATTGAAACCGTCCTCGGGAACTGAGTTACGTGTTTGTGATCCATGAACAGTTACTACCACACATTGGGTTCGGTAACTCGACCCTCTCGACTTATTAATCAACTTGATCTCTGTCCGGGAGTTGCAACTAGTTTACGGTGTTTGTAGGTAGTGTTAGTAGTCTACCAAGTGGCACCCGTGCAGGTGGGCTTGGGACAGACTAAACCTGATGTACGGTGTACCAAGTGGCACCGGTTGGTGGGCTTGGGAACCCTGCTCACATCGTTTGGGGCCGTGGCGACACCCGGCGGATCTCCTTGCGGATGGAACCGAATAGGCGATAAACTGGACAAGAGACTTGTGTGGTTAGTCGGTCGTGGCCGACTCCCTCGCCCGGCTTCCGCTTGAAGGTTGCGAGGTACATGGCGTGTCTGAGGCGATAAGTGGCGAGCGTGTGTGAAGAAGTACACCCTGCAGGGTTATCATTATCTATTGAATAGCGGTTCCTCGGATATGGAAACTTGGACCCTTGCATAGTTCATAGACAAGTGAAAGTGGATACTCTAAAATCGCAAGATAAGCGTGAGTGCTATGGATGGCGTTCTCGTGGGTAGGCGGGGCGGATCCATAGTGGTGTATTGATATGGTGAATATGTGGACTCGTGTGCGCCACCTCAAAGAGTTACTTGCGATCGTAGTTCAGGATAGCCACGAGTCAAAGCTGGCTTGCTGCGGTCAAACTCCACCACCCCTTTTGATAATGATGCATATGTAGTTAGTTACGATGTAAGTCTTCTGAGTACAATTGTACTCACGTTTGCTTATTTTATGTTTTGCGAGAGAGGCGTCGGTCTCGCTAGTAGTTCCGCTTGGACTTGACGTTTAGCTTGTTACCTCAGCTACGATCTTGTGCCTCGGCGGATCTGGTAGATAGTCGGGCTTCTCAGCCTTTTCATTTATAGTTATGCGTACTCGGACATGATTAGCTTCGCTTGTGCTTTGACTTGTATGCTCGAGTGTTGGGTCATGAGACCCATGTTTGTAATATCTCGCTCCTCGGGCCTAATGAATAATATTTTGAGTCGTAGAGTTATGTTGTGATGCCATGTTGTATCTCGCATATTGAGCATAATGTGTGTATGTTTGAAATGCTTGGTATGTGTGGGATCCGACAAACTAGTTGTTTATCCTTGGCAGCCTCTCATATGGGAAATGTAGTCTCGTGCTTACGGCGATAGTAGTCCGCTTCTGCCGGTTCACGAGTCCTGCTAGCCCAGCACTCTGCTTGGACACTTGGCTGGCGGCATGTGTTTCACGCCGTTCCTATATACATCCCTTGAAATGTCACGCGGTGTTATTGAGTCCTGCCTAGCCTGCTACAGCCGGGATACGGAGTCCTGTTAGCCAGTGCTACAGCCGAATATATCGTTGATGACCGACATGCTCGATGTGATTCATGTATGCCTGTCCCCATGGGTTAGCGCCGCTTTGGGTTCACGACTAGCCATGTCGGCCGGGTTCTTTGTCATATGGATGCTAGCGACACTATCATATCGTGAGCCAAAAGGCATAAGCGGTCCGGGCCATGGTAAGGCGACACCGTGGGAATACCGTGCGTGAGGCGCAAAGTGATATGATGTGTTACATGCTAGATCGGTGTGACTTAGGATCGGGTCTGACAGCAACGAGGATCTTGAGGCTGCGTGGTGGCATTCGCCTTGGTGAATGTCCTTGAGGATTGCTATGCCCTTCTGCGGCTCGGCGCAGTGGCTGGAAGACTCGGTGACACTGCGTCGGCGAGCTCTCTGTTAGCAATTGTATATGCTCCGGCTCGGCATTGGACTTGTCTTGCCACGATCTCGTCAGCCGGCAGTTCTCTGTTTACCAGGAAGTTGAGGATGGGCTGAGCCCATGATGGAGCTGTGACTTCTTCTATAGCCAACACGGCTACTGCAACCAGGGCGGGTGGGCTGGGTGGTGAAGAGTTGGAATTGGCCACTGCCTGTGGTGTTGAAGCAGTCCCCGGGCCGACTAACGTAGTCCCCGGGCCGCCTGCTTGGCTCCCCAAGCCGAATCCGGGTGCGTCGGGGTTAGGCGGCACGAAGATGGAGTCAGATTCTGGAGATGGTTTGATAGACGGCTTGAGGAGGCATTGGAGAGAGACGCCGGTTGGTATAGCTTGTCGAGTTGAGCCGATTCGTGCCAGGGCATCTGCTTGCTCGTTGTCGGCCCGTGGCACATGGAGGAACTCGCATCCTTCAAAGTACCCGCTGATTTGCTGAACGAGGTAGCGGTAGCTTGCCATGTTTCGTCCTTGGCATCCGGTCACGGATATTGCTGGACCACCAAATCCAGTCGCCATAGCACGAGGATCTGGCGGATGCCGAGCTCTTTGGCTGGCGGAGCCCGTGTATGGCGCCTCGTGCTCGGCCACATTGTTGGGCGGCAAAGTGAATTTGCAATGTGTATCTGAGTTTATGCGCCTTTGGGAGAGGTGAGGATGATGCGGCTCCCAAGCGGTGCGCATCTTGGACCCGTCGAAGTGCATCCGCCAATGAGTGGAGTCGGGAGCGGCGGCGGTACTTGGTCTCGGCCCGGTCGGCGAAGTCGGCCAATGCTTGGGACTTGATGGTGGTGCGAGGCTGGTAGAAGATCGTGTAAGGGCCAGCTCAATGGCCCATTTGCCACCGGCGGATCGTCGGCTGCCTATGATCTCGGCGGCGAGGCGATGCATCGACCGTGATGGAGTGCTCTTGAAAGTAGGGCTTTAGCTTCTTGGCGGCAAAGTACGCCATAGTACATCTTCAGTGTAATGCGGGTAGTTAAACCGAGGTGGACAGTGCCGGCAATTAATACACGGTCTACGGACTGGTTGAGCTCGACCTTCTTCAGGTATTTGGACCATGATGACTGGCGCTGACCACCCGGCTGGTGGCGGCAATGTAAAGGAGCATGGGCTCTTTCTCAGTCGGCGCCGCCAAGACAGGCGGCGTGGCAAGCATCTTCTTTAGCTCATGAAAAGCTTGGTCGGTGAGGGAGTTCCGGACTAGGGGGTGTCCGGATAGCCAAACTATCATCATCGGCCGGACTCCAAGACTATGAAGATACAAGATTGAAGACTTCGTCCCGTGTCCGGATGGGACTTTCCTTGGCGTGGAAGGCAAGCTTGGCGTCTGGATATGTTGATCTCCTACCATTGTAACCGACTCTGTGTAACCCTAGCCCTCTCCGGTGTCTATATAAACCGGATGGCTTTAGTCCATAGAGACGAACAACAATCATACCATAGGCTAGCTTCTAGGGTTTAGCCTCTTTGATCTCGTGGTAGATCCACTCTTGTAACACACATCATCAATATTAATCAAGCGGGGCGTGGGTTTTACCTCCATCAAGAGGGCCCGAACACAGGTAAAACATCGTGTCCCTTGTCTCCTGTTACCATCCGCCTAGGCGCACAGTTCGGGACCCCCTACCGAGATCTGCGGTTTGACACCGACATTGGTGCTTTCATTGAGAGTTCCTGCGTAGCCGTCACCGATAGGCTCGATGGCTTCTTCGACATCATCAACGGCGCAGTCGGTGAGACTTTTCTCCCGGACAGATGTTCATATTGGCGGCCGCTTTGCGGGCGATTGGCTTAGCCATCTGGAGCAGATCGGAAGCTTCGCCCTGGCCGTCGAGTCAGATTTGGAAGATTTGAACTTCACGGGCGACATCGCGGGGACTTGATCCTCGATGAAGTCGAGCCACAGCGGCGTGCCGCACTTTCACGGCGAGCATGATTTAGCTCTGCGGCCGGACGGTACCACGGAGGCCTTTTCGAACCGCTCCGATCTTCAATTCGGGCGGCTGCTGCAGATCGGGGCGGATGGCTTGACACCGCCTCGGGGCTGCAACCTCCACGATGATAGAGCGAACACTGATCTTGTCCCTCATAAAGCTCGCGACTCGAGGTGCGGACTCCTTGCGGACTTGAACCTCCGCGCCCCTCCGATCGAATCTGATTGGGCGCGGTCATGGAGTTCACCGCAGCGGACATCTTTCAACTCTCACCTTTTGGCGACATCTTGAGTTCGCTAAAGTACCTCTCGTTATCGGGAGAGCCCTGGTGGGACTGCGGTCGGGGCCGGTTGGGATGCGGACGACGAAGAAATTCAAAGCCCACCCACCACCCACTTTGTAGCGGCTGTCGGCGATCTAACCGACATGCTAGACTACGACTCCGAAGACATCGGCGGTATGGACGGCGATGCGGAGAGCGAACAAGAACCAGCGCCTACCGGAACCTTTGGAAAGCCACCTCATCATATGACATATACATGGTGGATAACCCAAAGGATGGGAATGGCGAAGGAATAGAGGAGGATGACCCCTCAAGAAACAGCCCAAGCGCCGGCGTCGATGGCGCCGCTCTAAATCCGCCACAGCAAGAATGAAGATTCGGCACGGAGATAACAATACACGGACAATGCGAAGATAATCCACTCGGCAAGATCCGGCGCGGGAGGATGGAGCGCCAGCCCTCACGAGAGCGGCGGAAGAAGAGGTAGAGGATTATATGCCTCCCTCGGGAGCGAAGCAAGCCTCGGCGACGATGAATTCGTCGTGCACGAGGATCCCGTCGAACAAGGCGTTTTAGGCGCGGGCTTATGGCCACGGCGAACAGCCTCAAGAAAAAGCAACAACAACTTAGAGCTGATCAGGATCTGTTAGCCGACAGATGGACTGAAGTCCTCGCGGCCGAAGAGCATGAGCTCGAACTCCCCTCCAAAAGCTACCCTAAACGCAAGCTGCTCCCCCGATTAGAGGAGGAGGCTTACGAACCCGCATCACCAGGAGACAATACGGCTGACCGACAACCCCGTGGTCGCGACAGAGAGGCCTCTAGGCCCTTCACTAGAACCGTACCCCGGCATCGCTCAAAAAGCACACGGCCACAGGGGAACGCTCCGGACCTGCGAGATATATTAGAGGACAAGGAAAGACAATCAAGATTGATCTATGGATCGCGTGGGCGCCCCACGGTACGTGACAACAACCGTCGCGCCGGACACAGTAAGTCCGGCCGGGCCGAACAAAACAGACAAAGCTCTTTTGAGCTCCGTCGTGATATCGCCAAGTATAGAGGCGCCGCACACCCACTATGCTTCACAGACGAAGTAATGGATCATCAAATCCCCGAAGGGTTTAAACCCGTCAATATTGAATCCTATGATGGCACACAGACTCCGCGGTTTGGATGAAGACTATCTCCTTCACAACCACATGGCCCGCGGTGGCGATCTTCACGCCATCAAATACCTCCCCTCAAACTTAAAGGACCAGCCGTCATTGGCTCAACAGCTTGCCGGCGAGAGTCAGCGGGAGCTGGGAGGACTGAAGCCCCATTCCTCGATAACTTCCGGGCACTTATGTGCGACCACCGACGCTGATGACCTAAGCCACATAATTCAACAGCAGACGAATCGGCGGACAATTACGGACACGGTTCTTAACCAAGAAAAACCAAATTGTCATTGTCGGGATCGGAGGCCCTCATGACCTTCAAGCATAACATCATGACGAGTGGCTTGCCGGCACCTAGGACGGGAAAAGCGAAATCCATGGCAGCCCTCACATCACTCATGACCCGCCTGCGGGTGAGGACAGCTAGCTAGCATGCAGACAACGACCTCGGCAAAAATTCTAGCGATCCGGACTTCAAGGACCCGAAATGGCAGGCAGCGTCGTAACAAAACAAGCGCCGCATTAACAGCGACAATATTGAGGATCGACAATCAATGCGGATTTAGAGGCTCTAAACCGGTCGTGGAAAAATACATTCAAAAGAACTACTCCGGGTCCGTCCAATTTGGACCGAATACTCGACGCTTGTGCGGATACCGCCACCCCGAAAAGCCAGCTAACCACACCAGCAGGGACTGTTGGGTATTCAACAGGCAGGCAAGTTAATTGCGAAAACAATGACAAGGGGCTGCATAGCGATGGCGAGGGCGAGACCCAACCGCCAAACAATAGTGGACAAAAGGTTTCCCCCACAGTGCGGACGGTGAACATGATATCACATAGCGCACATACCCAAAAGGGAGCGAGCGTGCACTCGAGGGATGTCTACGTGATGGAGCCAGTTTCCCAGTTCAATCCATGGTCCTCCTGCCCGATCACTTTTGACCGAAGGACCACCCCACCAGCATCCGCCATGGCGGATTCGCCCACCAGTCTTAGACCCAATCGTCGATGGATTTCACCTAACGAGTCACGATGGAATGGTAGCAACCTGAACCTGCTTTACCGGGATACGAGTGCACAAAATGGGCATAGACCCCTCAAGGATTAAACCTACCAAAAGCGACCTTTAAAGGCGTCATACCAGGTGTAGAAGCCAATTATGCAGGCTCAATTACCTTTGGAAGTGGTCTTGGATCCCGGATAACCACGAGCGAGGAGTTAATCTTCGACATAGTCCCTATCGTGGTTTTGTCACGGCAGATGTCCTCATGAAAGGTCTTAGTCGCGGATCCATCGCTATGGGTTAACTTAGAGGGGTTAAAGCGGACACAAAGACACAAGGTTATACTAGTTCGGCCCCTTCGATGAAGGTAAAAGCCTACGTCTAGTTTGTGATGGGATTGATGTGGTCTCGATGACTAGGGAGCAAATAAGCTTCGCCTAGGCCTCGAGTTATTGTTGTCTCTCTTTGAACCGCCCCGGGTCGTCCCCTTATATACACGGGTGATGCCCGTCGGTTCAGAGAGTCCCAACCTCCGGTTCATATTCGTATCCGGGTTGGTCTCTCTCTATTCCTAACTTACAATACAAGTTTACATATCAGGCCGGTTTACGGCTACAGGTTCTAAACCGACTACAGGCCTTGGGCCCTTACTTCCATACCTCTTGGGCTTTTACACCATTGAACTATTGATGAAGTTAACCCGGCCCAGATAGGCCGGTTTACGCCCAGTAGCAGTATCCCCAACATTAGGCCCCAAATTGATTTGAACAGGTTCATGTCAATCCTTGAGAAAAAGCCTTCATCTTCAATGCCTTCTTGAAATCGTTAAACCGCCGTGATGTCACTTTCTCTGGTTGCTGTAAACCGGCATGACGTCCTCATAAAGATAGCATCTGCGATATCTTCTTTGTTTAATAGATCCGCTATAATCAAGGCGACAGCTCCGCTTTCCTAGGTTTATGGTTCCTTGATTCCCGTGCCTGACACAGGTATCTTTCCTTATAAATAGGCCCGAAGGGTCATCTCTTCTCTTCCCTTCGTCCCCTTTCTCTTCGTCCTCCTCGCGTCGCTGGCCTCAGAACTCCGCCGCCGCTGTCGACCTCTGCACCGTCTTGGGCTGCTGCATCGACCTGAACGCACCAGAGAAACGCAGATTCTCTCGCCTCTCCTCATCTCAGGTAGGTCCTCGGTTTCATTTTGACCTAGATCCATTCTAGGGTTTCCTGTTCTTGCTGTACTCCATGAATTGTTCCTGTTCATAACAGACTCTTGGATATATCCGTAATACTTTGTACTGATTAGCAGTAGCTTTTAGCCTCCGCCTGTAGTCTCGTGCGTGCATCCAGGGATCTCGTACATCGTCTCTGCTCATTGCATCAATACTGCTCTGCTGTCTTCCTTTTTGAATATTTTTCTTATTTTCTGATCTGGCTTCAGATCCTTCGCTGTAGAAAAAATTTGCGAAACCTGTTTCTGCACACTTAGGCGTTCACCACCTCAATTGCTTTCAATACTTAGACCTTAGACCAGGCGGTTTACCTTAACATAGAAAAATTTAGATAAACCGGCACACACCATTAGTCCCCTTGTTAAACCGCCAGAAATTCTTGAGTAGATACTGTCGCTTCATAGAACTCCGGTTTAGACGTATTTGTCTCCGATTTAGCATTGTACACCGGTTCTCTCTTTATCCCAACATATCTCTTTGAACCGGATTTATATATCTTTTGTAGATGGCAAAACAAGTGTATGAGTGCAAGCTGGGCTCCTTCCGTGTCACTTTGAAACTCAATTAAACAACCTGGTCTGGTTGGTGCTTTAGCCATAAAAATAGCATCCATTGCAGGGTTCCTGGCAAAGAATGCCCGCCTACCCCTCAGGAAGGAGAGGTTGTAGTTTTCGCAGATCACCTAGCCCGGGGCTTCAATCCGCCCGGTTCAAAGTTTTATCGAGACGTGCTAGCCAATTTTCAACTCCGTCCACAAGATATAGGCCCCAATTCTATTACCAACATCTGCCACTTCCAAGTGCTCTGTGAGGCATACTTTCAAGAAGAACCCACCGTGGAGCTGTTTCGAGACTGCTTCCATCTAAACCGCCGCACAGAATTCACTGACGGGCCTAACACGGAATTAGGTGGCATGGCGATTCAGAAAAGAAAGGAGGTCACTTATCCTCATGTCAAATTACACAGCCACCCCATGGAATGGAATCAAACATGTTTTTATTGTAAAGATACTTCACCTGCCAATGAAAATCCTCTGCCTGGTTTTCGTCCGGAGCGACTCAGCAACACACATCCCTTTCCACAAAGATTAACTGCCGTGAGAGAAGTAAATATGCTCCTCAACTTTCCAAGCTCGAGCCTTCATGGCTAGCGGTTTAACGGAATTGATCTTCTTGCTATTGTTGGATATCATGGAGCATCTGCCCCTCTCAGCGCTCCGGTTTAATGTGTGAGTACACTAGTAGTGTCGGCGACCCCCTCAGACACATTAACATCCAGCTTCTTGATGATGAGGTCACGGCGGTGAAAAAGATCTTTGAAACGAACGGAAAATCTACGTGCCCGAACCGGTGCTGCTCCCCTTCTGCGCTACCAACAAACCGCCATCTGTAAGACTTATTATTTTTCACTGAATATGTCATCGCCATCTCGGTATAACTTTTAACATCGACCGCTGCTTAACTAGGGCGATGATCCATTCTGGAGCAAGAAACGTCCACAAGAGAAACCGGAGAAGCCAGACAAACCAGAAAAACCACTTAGGCAAAAGACAAAAGCTATCAAGAAGACCACTCATAAGAGGAAAACCACTGCCTCTTCTGATCCGGCTGCAGATGATGATGTGGGTAATCCGGACCTTGAGGTAGAACTTGATTCACTTGGCTTACTCTTCACACGCCTAATTAATAATGATGCTTGTCAGGACGATGCTGAAGCCAGTAATGCTGATGCTGTAGAGGTAACCATTCTCTCCTGTGACTCAAACCCTTTGCCTTCACTAAAAAATCGTCAGGCAACCCGGAATTTTTTTTCTCATCCCCTTGCTTACTTGGATCCCAAATTTCTTATGAAGACTCAACAGCATGAAGCTCGTCGCACAACTCGGCACAGCGGCCAGGTAGTTACCTCCACCAGTTTACCAAACAGTCCAGTTCGGAAACGTCGTTCAGAGGTCTCTAATTTGCTTGTCAGTGCTCCTCCTAAAGCAGGCTGGTTTCGTCAACCCCTTAATCCGTCGATTCGATTATCAGGTCACTTCCCTCCTCATCGGAGAGTCATCGACCACTCTCGGCTGCCGCCGCTAAAAGCGGTGCTTGGGTAAGTTATACCTTTCATATTATTTCTCTTGCATCCTTTGTGTAGTATATGCCGTGTTTGACTCTTGTTGTGCCTTTTGAGGGCCAAGCCTAGGCGAGAAAAAGGCTCGAAATGCAGACAAGCGACGGCGAAGAAACGCCCTGAACCGGGCAGCACCCCAAATCTTGAAGCGACTATCTGTGAAGACGCGCAATGATCCGCCACAGAAAAATGACGGTCTTGTTACTGAAGAAAGGCCTATTGACACCGCCCTTTCTGCTGATCACCCCAGAAGCCCAACCCGGATCGAAGAATCCACCAGTCTGCTCCGGCCTGCTGATAAACCGACGGTCCCTGGTCAAACCGGCGACTCCAAGGACGACGATGTCGTAATTACCGGTTTTTGCCATAGCGAACCGGGCAATCCGGTTGCTTTATCCAAACATTCTGCCAAAGAGGAGTTTGCCACTATGAATAAAGGCAAGTGGGATGTTGATCTGGCAACTTATGCCGCTCTGAACCCCCAAGACCTTCACTCTGGCTACTTGAACCGGCTGTATACTAGCCGTGACTATGAAGTTGGCCTGGTGAAAATGATGAAAGAGAAACTCGAGGTAACCTCCATGTTCTTTTCTCGCATGAATATTTCCATTTTTGTTAACTCTCCTAGCCCCCAAGGGCCGGTTCAACTTAGCATAGTTAAACCGGGACTTAGTATAAACTCAATGCTTCAGAATCCGCTGATGTAGCCCCCCAAGGGCCGGATCAACTTATCATTGTTAAACCGGGACATAGTATAAACTCAATGCTTCAGAATCCGCTGATGTAGCCCCCAAGGGCCGGTTCAACTTAGCATAGTTGAACCGGGACTGCATTTTATATCGCCACATCAACACGTGTTCGTACAAATAGCCATTAGCCCCAAGTGCCAAGTTGAATACTTGTATTGAGCTTGGGACTTTGTAAGTTGGTGACAGATGAAAATCAAATATGCATTAGCCCCCAAGTGCCAACTGTATAACAGGTTATGCACTGGGGACTTTGAAATGACGATATGTAACATGCTCTCTTTTTGTTGCAGAGTGAGATACGTCAACAAGCCTCACAAATCCAGGACCTCCAAGAGAATCTGAAATCTCAACAAGCAGAAACCTCCAAGGCCAAGGATGAGCTGAAAAACGCTTTAACTACTATGGAGCAACTCAAAGAGTGGTTCAAGTTTGAGCGGGCGGCTGGGATCTTGAAAAGGCCGCTTTGACCAAAAAGGTTGAAAATCTTTGAGGCTGCCCTTAAACCGGTGGTAGATGAGCTGACCAGCGTGAAGCGGCAAGTGCATGCCATGACTGCTGCCATCTTCGGTAAATTTCCGTTGGATTCTATGATAATCTTGACCTTTCTTATGATAAGTCCGGTTTGTAATTTCTCTTGCAATGCTGTAGGCACACGTATTGGCCACTTGGGGTCAGACGTTAGGAAAAAATTGAAGGCTGCCTATACCTTAATAGAGCAGCTGCATACTGGAGCGCAACGGATCATCTCCACCGCATCCCACAACAATCCGGCACCTTCCTTAATTCAAGATAACCTTAGGAGGTTGTCCATGCTTCGCGCCCGGATTGAAGAGCTGAAGAAATCTGTTGCTCGAACCGGCGCCATCAACGCATTAATCCGGACCAAAGCATGGGTGCGATTTCGATCCCATTGAGGCGGCTCGGGGCTATCGATCTGAAGGAAGGCGGCTCACAGTTCAACGAAGATGATTTGAGAGCAATAAACGGGCAGTCGCCCTCGGCTTGCCAATTAGTGAAGAAGCCAACTTGTCGCATTATCAAGCTCGATATGATGATCGAGAATAAGCGAGTGGCTGCACCTATTCTGAAGCGGAGAACTGATCCCTCAATCCGTAAGCATACCTATGCTCGATATTGACAACTTCACTGATCCATGAAGAGGCTGTCTTTCAAGCTTTAGTGGGAATCATTGGACCCTTTGTTGATTTCCAGCAGCTGGGTAGAGAGGAAGAGGCCGAAGCAGCGAAGGACGACCCACAACCATCAAACAGGGGCGGCGAGCAAACATGAACCGCAAGCCGGTTTGAAGAGCTACTTCATTACATTCCGCCAAGAAACAACGATCTTATTTGGGAACCACGTTGCCTTGTAATAGGATAGCCAACACGCTTGCTTTGAACATGCCTTCGTGCATAGGTGCGGATACTCTTGCTTGAATGAGCGAAACTTTCCCTCTTATATTGCCTGCAGTTACAAAATCTTAAACCGCCACGGCGGTTTATGCCGCCAACTGGTTTGTGATGTTCATAAAAATGAAATATTAAGGTATATAATCGAAATTTACGATATCAAATACCTGCCATCGCTGGGCATAGGTTGGCTTAGCCAATCTTGAAGCGGAGGTTGTATAAACCCTTACCGTCAAAGGATATAAACAGCTCCTGTCATTTATACTGCCGGTTTACCACGTAAACCGTGCTGGGTCATACTAAGCCCCCTGTTACTCCGTAATAGGATGTTAACAGAAAAAACATCAAACCGGAGAAATTATCTCCGGATTAAAAAATTGACCGAATTCCATCAACTGATAGTTTTGAAAACGGTTTAAAAATGTTATTGGTTTAAGAAACGCAGCAAAACTCAAATAATAGTTATGACAAACATGGGGGCAAAGGCAATGATAAACCGTTTGCAAAAAATAAAGTTGTACTGAGCCGATCAGATGGTGTTACCATGGTCGGACACGACCAAGCTCCCTATAAGGTGTAGCCATGGTTCGAGTCAGCCAGGTCCCCAACTGAAACCGTGGCATTCTGCCAATCAAATGGCGTGGCAATGTTTCGGGTTCGACCAAGCCCCCAAGTGACTTTGTGGCCTTAGGCCGATCAAGAGGCATGACCGGTTCAGACTTGAGCATGTCTCCAAGTGATCTGGTGGCTTTCGCCTATCAAAAGGTGTTGCATTGGTTCGGACACGACCAAGCCCCCAAGTGATATCACAAAGCTTGTTGAAAAGCAAACTCAAGGGGTAAACGGAGGCGCTTTTAAGGCAGAACAACTCCATGTAACCACGCATGATGTAGAGAACAGATACCCGCTTTAGTGAGGCTCCGGTTTATTATTTGATTCATAATATATCTGATCAGAATATGTACATAAGTAGAGCCGATGGCTCAGGTATAATAAGGCCGAAGATGAGTTATGTTCCACGGCCTGTTGGTCTCCTCCTCTGACGTGCGTGAGTCTTTATGCTCTCGAACATCGATCAGATAGTACGACCCGTTGTGCAGATTCTTGCTGACCACGAAAGGCCCCTCCCAAGGTGGGGACAGCTTGTGCATATCAGTCTGGTCTTGGATGAGTCGAAGCACCAAATCTCCTTCTTGAAAAGTTCTGGTTCTGACCCGACGGCTATGATAACGATGAAGATCTTGTTGGTAAATCGCCGAGCGGGCAGCTGCTATGTCACGCTCTTCATCCAGCCGATCCAAAGCGTCTTGTCGTGCCGTCTCGTTATCCGCTTCAACATAGGATGTCACACGAAGTGAATCATGACGGATGTCGCTGGGGAGAACCGCCTCCGCTCAATAAACCATAAAGAACGGTGTGTATCCCGTGGATCTGTTAGGTGTAGTATATATACTCCATAACACAGATGGTAGCTCTTCTATCCAACAACCCGGCGTCCTCTGCAAAGGGACCATAAGCCGGGGCTTGATGCCTCTCAAGATCTCTTGATTGGCTCTTTCCGCTTGACCATTGGACTGTGGGTGAGCTACTGAAAAACGTCAAGCCGGATGTGCTCACGTTCGCAGAACTCCTTCATGGCACCTTTGGACAAATTGGTACCATTATCTGTAATGATACTGTGTGAAAAACCAAACCAGAAAATCACCTTTTGATGGCCCGAACGCCGTGGCGCATCACACTTGCTAACGAGTTCGCCTCTACCCACTTTGTAAATTTGTCAACCGCCACCAACAGGTGGGTCTTCTTGTCCTTGGACCTTTTGAAAGGTCAACCATATCCAACCCCAAGTGCAAATGGCCAAGTAATTGGAATCATCCTCAACTCTTGGGCGGTACATGAGCACGTCTGGAAAACCTTTGGCAACCATCACGTCGTCGACCAGATCTTCCGCATCGGCATGGGCGGTCAACCAATAGAAATCGTGGCGGGCGCTTTAGCCACCAAGGATTTTGAGCGGCGTGGTGACCACAATCTCCCGTGGATCTCACGCAATATTTCGCAGCCTTCCTCGGGGACACACAGCGTTGAAACGCCCCTAACACCTTTGCAATGATGCAACTTCGCCATTAACAATGGTCATAGACTTAGATCGCGAATTATCTGCGGACCAGCGTCTCATCTTCGGTAACTTCGCCCGGTTCATATCGCCCGGATAAAGCGTCCAATCGAGAATGACATGCAGAGCTGCCACCAACTGAGCCTCCGGATCAGGAATAGCCAAATCCGCTTCATCAGGGAGTTTGACCGACGGATTGTGCAGTACGTCGAGAAAAACATTGGGCGGGACCGGTTTGCGTTGAGAGCCCAACCGGCTCAAAGCGTCCGCCGCTTCATTCTTCCAACGATCCACGTGGTCCACCTGATAGCCTTTGAAATGACCTGCGACAACATCCACCTCACGACGATATGCAGCCATGAGTGGGTCCTTGGAATCCCAAGTGCCAGACACCTGTTGAGCCACTAGGTCCGAGTCACCGAAGCACTTAGCCCGGCTTAGATTCATCTCCTTAGCCACCCGAAGACCATGGAGCAAGGCTTCATACTCAGCTGCATTGTTAGTACAAGGGAACATTAAGCGGAGAATGTAACAAAACTTGTCACCTCGTGGGGAAGTTAATACAACTCCAGCCCCCGAGCCCTCCAACTGCCTGGATCCGTCAAAATGGATGGTCCAATATGTATGATTCGGCTTTTCTTCAGGTGCTTGCAACTCCGTCCAATCATTAATGAAATCCACAAGTGCTTGAGACTTCACTGCTGTCGGTGTCAAAACCGGCGGATCTCGGGTAGGGGGTCCCGAACTGTGCGTCTAGGCGGATGGTAACAGGAGACGAGGGACACGATGTTTACCCAGGTTCGGGCCCTCTTGATGGAGGTAAAACCCTACGTCCTGCTTGATTGATATTGATATTCTATATGTTTACAAGAGTGGATCTACCACGAGATCAAGGAGGCTAAACCCTAGAAGCTAGCCTATGGTATGATTGTAAGGGTTGTTGTGATTGTTGTCCTATGGACTAAAGCCATCCGGTTTATATAGACACCGGAGAGGGCTAGGGTTACATAGAGTCGGTTACAATGGTAGGAGATCTACATATCCGTATCGCCAAGCTTGCCTTCCACGTCAAGGAAAGTCCCATCCGGACACGGGGGGAAGTCTTCAATCTTCTATCTTCATAGTCTTGGACTCCGGTCGATGATGATAGTCCGACAGATGATAGTGCGGCTGATGATGGTAGTCCGGCTGTCCGGACACCCCCTAATCCAGGACTCCCTCAGTAGCCCCCGAACCAGGCTTCAATGACGATAAGTCCAGCATGCGTGTAGTCTTCGGCGTTGCAAGGCGGGTTCTCCCTTAAGTTCCATGTACCTGCCGAGCAGTGTCCGACTTCCTCATCAATGTTGCGGCGTCTTGGCTTCGCCCAATAATGGCCTTCTTCCGCAGCGTCGTGCGAATGTGAAAAGCCAGGTGTCTTTTATGTTTTACCCCTAGTTGTGCGAACAATCTGCCTATAAGGGAGGCAAGAATCCAGATCCAAATCACCATCTTCCTCTATAAATACTCATCGGGCGCTTTTCGACCAAGAATCCATTCCATCATGGACCGTCAGCGGCTCCTCTTCTCGCGCTCCCAGCCCTTTGCGGGAGATTGGAGGAGATGCTCTTTTTCGCTGTGAGCTGGTGAAGCTCCAAATGGGGGATATCTCCCTCCAGCCTTCATGGTTCGGTTGAGCAGGGCTCGCCACCTACAAGGTGGGAAGCAGCGGAGTTACCCCTAATCCCAACAAAGGGGCGGGTATGCTTTGTCCCCTATCGATAAGGGGACTCGGTTTCCTGTACATCCATTCCTCCGCGGGCTCACAGGAGTTCTCTGGACTCCAGCTCCATCACCTCCGCCGCCTCAATCACGCATATTGCGGGTTATGTAGCTCTTCTGAGCTTTTCCTGGGCATCGAGCCCCACTTGCGCCGTGGAAGAGGTTGTTTTGTCTTGTACCCGCTCTTCGAGGGTCCATATATCAAGTGGTGGCGCGAAATATGGCGCATTGCGGGACGGATACCCATCGGAACCCCTAGAAAGCGCCGGCTGGCCTTGGAATGGTTTTATATAGAAAGGCGGCTCGCTGCGAGGACCTGTTGGATCGGCCTCCGGAGTTCAGCAATGCTCCTCTGAAAAAGCGCCTCGGTTGGCGTCCACGGAGCCCATTGGAGGAAGACAAGGCGTCCATTATTGGAATCATGGCAACATGCATTCAGCGAAGTGCAGCCACTGTCTGAGGCCACCCATGTGGGATTTCAGCGGGGAGGGCGGCGCCACCCGTCATGGCATAAAGGGCGGATTGGCCGAAGATCTGTTGATGATCTTGTCCGGCCTGTATAAGGGGGAGAAGGAGGATTTCCTTCGGAAGAACCCGTTAAATGGGTTTTCCATGAACAATCCCCGGCCTTGGGTAAGAGAACACTCAGCGTGTCCGACCCGTGCCTTTTGAAACTTTAAGTTTCTTACATTGTGTTCTTCTTTCGACACAGGAACTGCGCCGGACTGTGGAGGGAATGCTGAGTCCGGCTCCGTAGCCTGAGGATCCAGGGAGATCCCGGGATCCGACCTCCGAAGAGGATCCGGATATAAAGGCGGAGCTAATCGACGGGGTGTTCCACTAGCTTAGCATGGACAATGCTTTAGTTGCCATTACGGCCGACTATCCCGGACTATATCCGGCTTCCCAGGTGATTGCGGCTGAAGCCCTGACACCGTCATTCCTTCCTTGCTTATTTCGACCACCGTATATGGCGGCGCTGTGCGAGGCGCCCTAGGCGAAAGCCGAGCCAGCGGTGGCTGACCAACAAGGCGATTCGGACAAGTAAGCGGAAGAGGCAGCGTCGCGGACTGAAGCGTCGCCCGCAAAGGTATAGCTCACAATTCATTATTTGAAACAGCGTTCTAGGAAGCGTTTGAGTGCTCATGACTTTTATAGGGAAAAAAGCGTCCGCCCGGACTGTGGCGTGAAAGTTGTCAATCCAACCTCTACCAGCGGGCTCCCTTTTGGTCGGGAGGAGGCGGCGCAAAGCGTGGCGGGACGTTCCTCGGCGGAGGATGCGAAAAGACTGTCGCCACCAAGTGCGAGGTGGAGAGTGCCCTGAATCACAGGCGCCGCGGACAATGTTTAAGTGGCGTGCTTCTCCCCGAGGCATTGAATGCCTTTAACACGAGAGGATCGCACCTTCGTGCTGCTCAAGATAGTTTACTAGAGCCACGGAGCAGTATGTAAAAGACATACGGGTAAGAGAATTTAATAGTTGTATATGCGGTAGCCCCGAGACTTAAAGTAGTTATATTAACTGATTTAAGGATCATATGAACTGCAGGATCTTACCGAGAAAAATACCCGACTGTCTCAGGAGTTGCAAGAGTGCAAGGCCCAACTAGAGGCCGCATTTTTAGAAAGATAAGTAGCGCTTGACTGTTACGCAAGTCTAAAAAATGACATTGCAGGTGCTGCCGGACAAGATCCGGACAGGCAAGAACTTCTGCGCCAACTAAAGGCTGGCGAGAGGGTGCTGCATAAGGTGCAGCATGAAAGGAACAAGCTCCAGGATGCCCATGCCCAGCTTGGAGAAGAGCTGAAAGGCGTTCGGGCGGTATCAGACTCCGTTAAGGAGAATCAGCGGCCGTCGCGGCATGTATAGTAAGTGCTTGGCGAACTCCTTTGAAAAGAAGAGTTGGCGAGGAAGTCAATTGACAGAATATATACGTAGGTATGCCCATAGGTCTCCATGCGGAGGAGATGCCCATAACAACGGGTGATCAACTTCCCGGTGTTACAACTGATCGAGCGAGTTCGGCAGGCTATGAGTGGCGTCGTCCAGGCGTTATGGCCAGCCTTCTCCATTCCCAAGGGTCTTGGGAGCTTGCGGAGAAGCTGCGGGGGAGTGCGGCAGCGCTTCCATGTATGGAAGATTCGGCCTGCCCGGCAAGGTGCCAGGAGGCCTGGGCCATGGTGAAGGCAGCGGTACAAAAGGCGGATCCCAACCACATGGCGAAGTCGGACTGTGGGGCCCGATGGGAAGAGATCCTGTGAGTTTAGTATACGGCCAAGTGGAGTTGGCTGCGAAATTTTCCCAACAGGACTGTAAATTAGACAACTTTGTTAGGCGGGATTGAGGAAGAATACTGGTCGGTCGATTTGACAATGTATTATAAGATGACATCTGAAATGCCTTCTAGCGGATTGTAGATTGTTTGTCTTTGCCGACCTTTTGCCCGACCTCGGGACCCTATAGTCGAGTGTGTCGAATACCTTCGGGTTATGAAACAACAAGGTATGCATGGAGACCGAGGCGTAGGGGTCATCGATGCTTTATCGGACAAGTGGCCAACTAGTTATGTTATATTACATGGTTAGTAAGAAACATCTTCGGGAGAATAGTTCCGTCAAGGGTTCCTTTCCTTTGGGGTGGCATGCCCTAAAGTGCATGTCGGACTGCGAAAAAGAGAAAAACATCTCGGGGCAGATAAATAAGTGGATAAAAATCATCTTTTAAGTCACCGACGAATATTCCCTTAAAACGCTAGCTTTCGGCTTCACCGGTCGAGGTACACATCCGGCTGACCAGCGATAACAATCGCAGAGGTGCTCCTTTACCTCCTAGCCGAACAATCGAGAGCGTGGGGGTAAGCACGGGAGCCGAACAACCCAGCTTGGCCAAAACTTAAGTCATATCGATGCATATAATGGTGAATAAAAGGTACATGTGGAGGGTTGACACATGTCTTTGGGCATAAACCCGTATAATTAAACTTACGGTAAAGAAGCCCCGAGTATAATGAGTGCGGATAGCACATCAATTCTGTATGAGCGTTGCGCCAAGTAGGCCTTTAAGGCTTGGATGAATAGGGTTGATAAGAAAAAGAATAACAAAAGGCAGCTGAGAAAAAAAAAAAAATTGGGCGGGGAAGGGGCGAACTCTTAGTCGGTAGCTAAACATAGAATGCGTCGGGGCGGGCTGCGTTCCATGGGTTCGGCTCGAGTCGGTTATCCGATGCATTTCATAGATAGTGCGCTCCGCGGTCAAGACTTGATCGATGATGAAGGGCCTTCCCATTTGGAGCTTGAGCTTGTCCTTTTTCTTGTCCGTGAGCGTAGAACCAGTTCGCCAGCGTTGTAAGTCTTGGCCCGTACTTCTACGCTTTGATATCTTGAGCCTGCTGGCGATAGAATCGCGGAGCGAGCCTTGGCGACGTCGCTCTTCCTCAATGTGTCCAAGCTGTCCTGCCGATCCAACTCGGCTTCTCTTTCTTCGTACATGTGCACTCGAGGTGAGTCATGAATGATGTCGCAGGGCAAAACTGCTTCTGCGCCGTATACCATAAAAAATGGTGTGAATCCGGTAGTATGGTTAGGCGTTGTCCGCAGCCCCCAGACTATGCTGCGGGCCTCGTTTCGGTCTTCGGGAAGCTCCTGCCTAAGCAAGTAGGCGAGAATGGTTACATCCATGGGGCAATTACTGCCATTATGTCGTAGGCGGATGGTGTTATGTCATCGGCTGAAAGCGCGGTTGGCGCGGCTTGTTCGGTTTGTTAGTTCGGACTCCTCTTCCCATGTACGGATGGCTTGAAGAGCCGTTCGAGGAAGATATTAGGAGGACAGCGTCGCGTTTAGGCGTAATGCGTGCGATACATCGGCGCTTAGGTTATTATCGGGTGGCGTGATGGAATTCAAGTCCTTGAACCGGTGACATTTTGAGGACAGCGTTGCGATATGCTGCCATTTCGGATCTTTGGCGTCAAAGTCTCATTTATTTGGGATATTGCGAGGTTTGAATCGCGCACCTCTAGGCGTTGAATGCCCATGGAATTGCCATCCGGAGACCATGTAAAAGGGCCGCGTATTGGCTGCGTTGTTAGAAGTCCGTGTACATTATCTGAAATGCGTATTGGACTGTATGGCGGTCGGGGGCGTCATCTGACGCCAGACCCCAATCCGGTTAACATTTTGGAGCCGTCGAAGTGCATAATCAATTGGAGTATCGCCGTATTCTTTAGGGAGTTGACGGTCCATTCGGCGACAAAGTCAGCCAATACTTGTGACTTTATAGCTCGCGAGGTTTGTAAGATATATCAAATGGTAAGGGCTCAATGGCCCATTTGCAATCCTACCCGTCGCATCATGATTGTTTATAATGTCATTAAGTGGCACTTGAGGCCCTTTGTTATCGAACACTCTTGAAAGTAGTGTAGACTTCGGGATGCCATGAACACGCGTATGCTATCTTACGATAGTGCGGAGTAGCGGGACTTGAAGGGGTTAGCACGGTGTATCGTAGTATACTGGTTTTGAAGAGAATTTATGCCCTTCTTTTCTCGCTTCGACAGCGAGTACGTGCTTACGACTTGATGCGTAGCTGCGATGTATAACAACATTGGTTCGCCCGGGTTGGGCGCCAGCCGGGACGGTTGTTGCCAATATGGCCTTTATTTCTTTGAGTCGGCGGTGGCAGCATCCGTCCACTCGAAGTGTTGGTGCGCCTAAGGAAGCGATAGAGGGTAATGCCTTTTCTCCTAGGCGGAGATAAAGCGGCTTAGAACCGCTCGCATCTGTCAATTTTGTATTTGCTTGAGGTCTTTTGGGATATCTAGCTGTGTGAGCTTCGGATCTTGGCTGGATTTGCTTCAATTCCTCTACGGATCTGATGAAGCCCCAGCAGCTTTCCGGTGATGCCGCCAAAACACATTTTCAGTTCAGCTTGATGTCATATGCTCTGAGGCTGTCGAATGTGAGCCTCAAGTCGTCTACTAGAGTTTCGACATGTTTAGTTTTGGCGACTCGTCGTCTCGTATGCCTCTACTGTTTTGCCGATCTGGGTAGCGGACATATACGAATCATCGCTGATATGTTGCGCGGTGTTTTTAAGTCGAAGGGCATCGTGTTGAAGCAGAATGGTCCATATGGAGTAATGAATGCCGTTGCGGACGATCGCTACGCCATCTTGATTTGATGATAGCGGAGTATCGTCCGGGAAGCACAATGAATCACGCCTGCGATGGCATCGATGATTTAGTCGATCTGCGGGGGAGGAAGGATCCTTTAGGTAGGCCTTATTTAGTTCTTTGAAATCGACACATAGGCGCCGAGTTTGTCCTTCTTTGGTACCATTACCAAGTTTGCTAGCCAATCGGGTGCTTAATGTCTCGATGAATCCGGCCTCCAATAGTTTGGCTAGCTCTTCTCCCATTGCACTGTCTTTTGGGTTG
>JAHIAM010005280.1:0-41492 GCA_021605205.1 Aegilops longissima
GCCGATGGAGGCGTGCCAGCAACACGGCCTGGGTTACCGCCCGTATTGATGAGGATCCCGAATAAGGGCACAATCTCCGCTCGATAAGGCGTGCGAAGAAACCGCCTCGCTAAACACGCGAGGTGGGGCAGTAAAAATGATTAAGTATAAAGGCCTGGCCTGGTGTGATGTCATGCCGTGGAATCGTCGGCGATCGTGCAAAGGTTATTCTCTCTGCGGTGGTATGTGGAACTTGTTTTGCGAGCGGACACTATCCTTGTGTTCAAAATCTTCTATGAAGTATTCGGAGGAGGAACCCGCCTTGCAATGTTCAAGACAATATCGGCTGATTTGTCGTCATTGAATCCTGGTTGAGGATTCTTGAGGAGTCTGGATTAGGGGTGTCAGGATAGCGAACTATCACCGTTGGCGGACTCTGGACTATGAAGATACAAGATTGAAGACTTAGTCCCGTGTCGGGATGGGACTTTCCTTGGCGTGGAAGGCAAGCTTGGCGATCTGGATATGTAGATCTCCTACCATTGTAACCGACTCTGTGTAACCTAACCCTATCTGGTGTCTATATAAGCCGGAGGGTTTTAGTGCATGGGGACGAACAACAATCATACCATAGGCTAGCTTCTAGGGTTTAGCCTCTCTGGTCTCGTGGTAGATCCTCTTGTACTACCCATATCATCAATATTAATCAAGGAGGAGTAGGGTTTTACCTCCATGGAGAGGGCTCGAACACAGGTAAAACATCGTGTCCCATGTCTCATGTTACCATCCGCCTAGGCATACAGTTCGGGACCCCCTACCGAGATCCACTTTGTTATGACACCGACAATAAGCATTAAAACTTTCTTGTATAGCCATAAAGTCATAAAATTCATCTAAGCTTGGGCTATGAAATTTAGTAGGCAGGATTTCAACTTTATCATATCTATAGAGAGAATTTACCTTTACTACATGTGTCGGGTTATCAAGACAATGTGTTTCTTCGACATCTTGATGAAATTAAGACCATGTATTTCTTCAATAGGTGGTAAATTCTTAACATCTCCAGCTTTAATACCTTTTTCTTTCATTGATTTCTTTGATTCTTGCATATCTTGAGGTGAGAAATAGAACACCCTCCTCTTGGACTAGGTTTAGGAATAGATTAGAGCTGGCTCAATTGGCTCAGGAATTGCCTCGGGAAGAGTCAATTATGTTCATTAGTCAACATATTATTCAATAAAAATTCAGCTTGGTCATTGTTCTTTCCACGAAAACACAACAAGCACAACTATCCAAGTAGTCCTTGGAAACATCGGTTAGTCCATTATAAAAGATATCAAGTATTTCATTTTTCTTAAGAGGATGATCGGGCAAAGCATTAAGTAATCGAAGCCTCCCCAAGCTTGTGGGAGACTCTCTTCTTGATTTGCACAAAATTATATATTCCATAAGGCAACTTGTTTCTTATGAGCAGGGAAATATTTAGCGGAAGTAATAAATCATATCACAGGGACTACGCTTACAACTAGGATCAAGAGAATTAAACCAAGTTTTAGCATCACCTTTAATGAGAAAGGAAATATCTTAAGGATATAATAATAGCGAGACTTCTCATCATTAGTAAACAGGGTGGCAATGTAACATCCCAAAATTCTAAATTTTGGAATGTTATAATAAATAAATAACTATGGTTGTTGTCGATTGTTTGGTGATTGATTGAATGGAATTGAGTGGAAATTGAAACTTTTGAAAGTTGAATGAGAGGAATGAAATGACTTTCCCAAACTTTCCATTTGCATTTTGGATCCTAATTGAACTCAAGTTCCTTGCAACACCAAAACCTAGAGTGAAGATGACATGACTTCTTCCATTTTGAAATGAATAGGGTTTTGGAAGAGAATTGAATTTCATTGGGAAGTTTTCAAATCCAAGCTTTATGCAACTCAATGATTTCATGAGGAAGATAAAATGACTTCTTCAATTATATGAAATAGGAGTTGGAAGTTATAATGAATCAAGTTGAAAATCATTTGAAAGTGCTTTGAAACCCTCTTTCAAATTTTGAGTTTTGAATTTGAATTTCAAACTTTGGCATGTGGAAACATTTCAAAAACTAAGCTGATAAATACTTGATCAAAAGTATGAGAGGAGCAAACATGACACTCCAAAAATATCAGAGAAACAATGCCAAAAGATTTGGATTCAAATCTGAAATTTATTTGAATTTGAAAAAATAGATTTTTATGAAGTTTGGATTTTGACTTTGGAAAATGTTCAAATGAAAGGAATATTCTGATCATTTTGGTATATATATACCCTATATAAATTATTTATAGTTTAGGTTTTATTTTTGTTTTGTTTTAATTAAAAAATAAAGAAAAACCCCCCTCAGGCGCCGACCGAGCCACCCGAGCCCAGCCAGCGCCACCTCACCCCGCACTTTTGCTTTGGCCCAAACCCGGCCACGAGCCAGCCCAGCCGAGCAAGCCAGCCCAGCTCCCTCACCCCTCGCCCCTCGCTTGATTCCTTAGGCCTCGGCCACGACCCCCTCGCCCTCTCTCCCTCTCGCTGACGTGGGCCCGCCCTCTTCTTCCCCCCCCATACCGATCTCATGGGAGATCGCGGGATCGAAGGATCCGGGATCCCCGATCGCCCGATCCCCTTGACAAGCCCGACCCCCGGCTATAAAGCGGGCGCGCACCCATTTCCCCAGAGCTTCGCGCACCTTCCCTTCCGTTTCGCTTTCATGGAGACCGAGCATCTCCCGCCGCCATTATCGCGCCCGGCAGCGCCCTAGCCCTCCCGAGCTCCCCGACCCCACGAACTCCTCGCCGGCCTTCCCGCTTCCCCTTGCGACTCCCTCAGGCTTCGCATGGCCTTGGCGCCTCGGAGCACTCTCGCCGCCCGCCCGCCGCCATGAGTCGGTGAGTCCCGAACCATCCTCCCCGTCCGATCCCAAGCGTGTGGCCACGATTAGAACCCCAGAAGAATATATTTTATTAGAAAACGGCCGGTCGAGCGGTTTTATTTTAGTTTAGGTTTTATTATTAGGCGGTTCGTTTTAGTTAACCCTAGGCCCATTTAGCCTATCTAACATACAGAGACGCGAGTTTAGGCCCATTAGGCTTTTTCCTTTTATTTGATTTTCTGTTTTAGCGAATAGTTTCAATTTTCAAAAATGTATATCTTTTATTCTGTTTAATATTTTTGAGTGATTCTTTTTTTGGATTGCAAATTTTATGTAGTTTCGAAAAACATATATTTAGCTATGTTAAAAATAATTAAAAATGCTTTAATATTATTTTAGTCAGAATAGTAAATCTGCTATAGTTTTAGTTAGAAAAATTATTTTTGCATGATTCTTTTTGCCATCACTTTATTTTGATATTGCCAAACCCTAGAAATTAACTTTGGTATTTTAGGGTTAATAAATAATTAATTCTAGGCAGAATCCTATTAATCCTAATTAATTGACTAGTTCTGTTTTCCTAATTAATTAATTAGTAAATTAATTTATTTTTAACTTGTGATAGGTTATTCTAGGTTAGTTTCTGTCATTCTAGTAGATGAACTTTTATTTATAATTAATAAAAGTTTTAAATTAATTTTCTTAATGGAAATTGGATTAGGCCTAAAATGAGTTTTATAATAGCTTTTAAATTAATTCTTTTTGCTCCTAGTTGCTTAATGAAACCTTTTCTGTTAAGTTAACCTAAAACCATGATTAGGTTATTTTTTAGAAATTTTTGTTATACAAAAA
The DNA here is from genome assembly GCA_021605205.1 of Aegilops longissima. Lineage (NCBI taxonomy): Eukaryota > Viridiplantae > Streptophyta > Magnoliopsida > Poales > Poaceae > Aegilops > Aegilops longissima. The sequence continues at coordinate 3,740 of JAHIAM010005280.1, forward strand.
CTAATTTTGCTATTGTTTGGAGTAGGGAAAAACTTTGAATTGGATTTTCTTTGAGTTTTCTTTTTGATTTGGTTTTGTTTGTTTTGTTGTGCTATGTTACTTTTGTTATGTTGTGTTTTGTGATCCTATTGCTATGAGCTTATTATAGTTATTGTTTGCCTCGGTAGAATTTCCGGTCACGAAGATTACTACTCTGAAACCCTAGTTCTTTGAAGATCGTCAACCGAGCAAGTTCACTTTGACCATGCTTTCTTACCTATGTTTTATTGCATGTAGTGGCACCTTTGCAACCACCCCTCGTAGTGTTATTGAAATTCTTGTAGTTGAGTAGTATGCATGAGGTAGGAATCCCATCACCCTGTTACCAAGCCGGGGCGTTATTTCTTTTAAATGCTATGCTATAGTAGGCGGGGTTTGGTATGAGTGCTGGGAGTGGTGTGAGAATGGAGGATTCTCGTCAATGGCGACAACTCCATGATGGAATCTGCAAGGACTGCATCTTCAAGACCTCAAGACTTCAAGACTCGAGGCAGGATTGCAATACACACTCTTTGGGTGAAGGGCGGTTGTGGGCAGCCACAGGAGAAACCGGTGGTTGGCGGGATGCATGGAGAAGCGCCATGACATCTCGCTGAAAGCTTCACCCAGACTCAAAGAGGCGGAAGAATACGTCACGCCGGAAGCTTACATGTGCAACCGCAAGTCATTATGGGCTCTGGCTTGGTTGACCTTGGTTGTGACTACTGGTGGGGCGGTACTAGCAGATGTAGAAGAACGGTAGGATCGGATGGAGTGCGGACGGTGGTCGGAGGAACTCTTTGGAAGACCATGTTTGGTCATCTTGTTCTCAAACACTCACGAAGTGCGAGAGCGTAAAAAGAGGATCGAATCTTGCGGGTAAAGTGTACAAACCTCTGCGAGAGGTTATAACCTAATCGATTAGCCGTGTCCCGATTCACGGACAATTTGAGCCTCTGGACTTGGATCTATTTGGAACTCTCAACACGGATTGATAACTTAATTGTGGGCAACTTATGATGATTACGGGCTATGAGACATCGGTTGGCGGAACCATTTCATGATAGAAAACTCCTTAGTACAGACTTCATTCCATTCCTTTGATGTAGGTAAAATAAAACCAGCTTTTACATAAACAAAACTCGAGATCTGAGCCATAAAGCCATATTGCATATAGTATAGTTTATCATCTGTTTTCTCTTATTGTGATCTTGCGGTACATTCAATGTCTTGACCTACCGCAGCTGCAACGTATCATGTTGCAGATATTTACTCGACAGTAAGAGTTACGATCTGGGTTACGGTCTACACTCAACTGCCGATGGCGTTGATGGGACTCCACACCCGTTTGATTTGTTTCGCTGATTATTATGAGGTATATATCATTTCGTTATTTATACATGTGATTGCACTTTGATATATACATTGATGTCTTGTGTGTGTGACATCTTGATCCGAGGATGTACGATAACTAAGGCTTGACCGTCACGAGGTCGGGTCGCTCTGAGATGGTATCGAGCACATGTTGGTATGGGGCGTGACCCTAGAAATCGGAAAGCCCTAGGACAGGAAATCTCTAAAACTTTATTTTCAAAAGGATCTCTTACTTCTCATCTTTGCTGATCTTATCAAATAGACCCTCTCACTTGATTAGTTAGAATATACCCTTATCCTTTGATCACCGGAGGATCAATGAAGGCGCTCAAGAAGGATTTGACATCGGAGGCTGATGACCCCTTGAGTAAAGAGGATTTCTCCATTAGAATCTACAACAGTTGAAGACTCAGAAGACTTGAAGGATCTGAAGAAATATTATACCTTTAGAAGACCAAACCCTGTTATACACTTCGTTAGATCGATGATTTGTGAGCTGTCATTTGTTTGATGTTTTCCGACAGCCCCAAAAGAAAACTTGTTTCTTCAAAAAACTACTGTTTGAATTGTGTATATACCCTCCCCCCTCTCTCATCTCACCATAAAACCCTTGAACCCCATAGATGATGAATGAAGTTGGGTGATATTCTCGGACCGAAGACCCAGCGGAGGCGAGAGCTATGGATCGAGAACATGGAAGAACACTTGAGAGCAATTTGGTTTCAAGGAAGTATGAGGTCAATATGCTCTTGATTACTTCTGAAAGTGCTGCAACCTGGTGGAACATGCATCAAGCCATACTGAGGATTTAATGGAGCAAGAACTTGGGAGGAATTCAAGAAGACCCTAATGAGATCACGTCTCATCCGGAAGCACTATGATAACACGAAGAAGAAATCTTGTGCTGCAAGATTTGCGAGAAATAGGACACACCGGGAGGAACACAAGGATGGATGCCCTCATTGTGAGGAGAAACACCAGTGAGGAATGCCCAACTAGCGGTGACTTGCTTCTGTGTGAAGGAACCACCCACTACCGGTGCGAGTGTCACATTTACTCCACGGTGCAACAAACTATTCGAAGCAGGAAGATGGAATGAAAGAAGCCCTCAAGGAAGATCTAGAAGAACCAGTGTGGTGAAAGTGTTGAAGACACTGGATGGAGAAGGTCTCAACAGATTTTACTCAATGCACGCTATTCATGTGGAGAAGAAGAACATTTTCACAGTATTGCACCAAGGAAAGAAAAGAGTATCAGGGATACTTCCGGCGGAAGCAATAGAGATTGATTCACATGGAATAGAAGGATTGATCGAGCGAGGAAACCGGGAAGAAAACAAAGACACCCTCAGAACAACCCAATTTCTGCAAATAGGGACAAGAGTCATATCACACTGTTTTGAATGTAGGGACATCGGGCATTATGCCAATCAATGTCCCGAAAGGAAGCAAGGAACTCAAGGAAGCGGGCACCATCTCCAAGAAGCCCAAAGACTTATCGAAAGTCATTTGTTTTCGCTGCAAGGAAGCAGGACATTATGCTACTAAATGTTCGACAAGGCGAAAGCTGGAGCTGAGTAGTTGGAATTTTGATTATGGATAATAAGAGTAGTAGGAAGCAATTTCATTTTCATGAGCTCAATGAATTGAGCTATGTAATAGATTACTCAGGGATTGTAATAGTTCGTGACTCAATAAAGTTGTAATGTCACATCTGAAAAGCTTTAAGGAGTTGCCATGTTTTATCTTGAAATTAATATTCGGATGAACATGGAAGAAAGTGAGTTGTGAAGCATAAACAGGAAATTGGAATTGAGATTGAAGTTTTGTTTGGATGATATGAATGTGTGCCCGGAGATAAGTACCTTAATTACGAGCATCATTTCTGTTCCTAGCTGCAGATGGCGACCCTTCTGAGTCCTTCCTTAAAGGTCAAAACCCTCATGACCACGACAAGTGATCATGATTACAGAAGATCTGAAGGACATGATGAAGCATATTCACCTTGAAGGAGATGCAGGTCTACAAAGGCTACCTTTATGCATAAGGGAGTGGAATTTTGGTATGTGGAGTACACCTCCACCGTGTGAAAGAGTTTGCCCAAAGAGGATGGGGCATTACTTCTTCATTTCACGTGTGCCACAAGCAACTTTCTTGATGCTGTTAGTGAAGCAGCCATGGAAGCCATCGTCGGATCGAATACTTGAAGCAAGACTCCGTCATACTCAGGAATACCTAAGTGAAGTGCATACGGAGATGATGGAGGTGAAGCTCAAAGCCACCACAATGAACGGAAGATTGAAGAATTCAAGACACATGTCGCACAATTCGGTGGGATGAAGAATCCTCGAGGAGGATAAATGAATAAAGTTGGAAGTAATGTCGACCATACCAAATCATGTGGGTGGCAGCATTTGTAAACAAAGTACTTTTGGAGTTTGAATTCTGAAAATGGTTAAGGATGTAATGAAAGATTGATATGAGATTAATGAGATTTTATGGATAAACTTGTGCATTTATTTTGGTCATAGTACTCTGTAAAACCACGGGATCAATGAAGAAAAAAGCGTGTTATTCATGGCGGACCATAGAAGGAAGCTGGACAAAATAAGTTGGAGTTTTGTTTTGATATGATGGATGCGAAGAAAGCAGTACTATTGGAATTAAAGAAGGTGTAACAAGAGAGTTACTCAAAGATGAGTTAAAGCTGTACAAGTGTTGAAGTGGGCCCATAACCCACAGGCCGAGGATTTTGAAAGGAACAGATATACCCTTGATAAAGGGTATATTTGGAAGAATCGATGATCCAATCAGCATCGTTTACGTAGGTTACGAAAAAACCTAAGAGTGGTGAAGTAAGCGATAGATGTTTTGTTTGGCTTGCGAGAACCCATGGATTTACTCGAACCCGGTTCGTGGACGGAGAAATTCTGCAATGCTTGTGAGAATGACGGGTGTTAGAATACGAGATTAGCTAAACCTTATCTGGGGTAATGATCTGGGTGCGGAATGGATTGATCACCATACCGACTTACTTTTCGTATCTTCGCTCTTGCTATTTGGAATGGTAAATCTGAGAGACTTAACCATAGTAAAGTGGCGGCCTTCGTTGAAGCCTTGCTTAAGCCCTAGAGTGGTAGGATGATAGGCCCATGTACATGGCATTTGTTGCCAAGCGTAGGTTATCTGGTGAGGTTCAACCCGGACCCGTTTTCTGCAGAGAAAACCATAAATTGTAGACCACCATGAGTGTTTGATAGTTATTTAGAATGGACACGGACCTATCAGCTAAGAAGATCCGGTCTCGGACGAACCACAACTTTGTGAACCGACCCAAGCTTTTGAGGAAAACTCTATGCTTACGACGGAAGAGCTTTAATGAAGGAGTTATTGTAAGATATGTGAAGATACATACATTGTCGGCCTCGGAGGAAATATCTGAGTTTATTGGAACCGTAACCTTGATTTTAAGTGTGGTAGCCCACGACCTTTCGACCAGAACATTTGCTAGAAGACCCCAACCCTAACCTTTTCTTGCTAGCCTCTTGAATCTAGGGCGAGATTCATTTTAAGTAATGGTAGGTTTGTAACATCCCAAAATTCTAAATTTTGGAATGTTATAATAAATAAATAACTATGGTTGTTGTCGATTGTTTGGTGATTGATTGAATGGAATTGAGTGGAAATTGAAACTTTTGAAAGTTGAATGAGAGGAATGAAATGACTTTCCCAAACTTTCCATTTGCATTTTGGATCCTAATTGAACTCAAGTTCCTTGCAACACCAAAACCTAGAGTGAAGATGACATGACTTCTTCCATTTTGAAATGAATAGGGTTTTGGAAGAGAATTGAATTTCATTTGGGAAGTTTTCAAATCCCAAGCTTTATGCAACTCAATGATTTCATGAGGAAGATAAAATGACTTCTTCAATTATATGAAATAGGAGTTGGAAGTTATAATGAATCAAGTTGAAAATCATTTGAAAGTGCTTTGAAACCCTCTTTCAAATTTTGAGTTTTGAATTTGAATTTCAAACTTTGGCATGTGGAAACATTTCAAAAACTAAGCTGATAAATACTTGATCAAAAGTATGAGAGGAGCAAACATGACACTCCAAAAATATCAGAGGAAACAATGCCAAAAGATTTGGATTCAAATCTGAAATTTATTTGAATTTGAAAAAATAGATTTTATGAAGTTTGGATTTTGACTTTGGAAAAATGTTCAAATGAAAGGAATATTCCCGATCATTTTGGTATATATATACCTATATAAATTATTTATAGTTTAGGTTTTATTTTTGTTTTGTTTTAATTAAAAAAAAAAAAACCCCCCTCGGCCAGCCGAACCACCCAGGCCAGCCAGGCGCCACCTCACCCCCTCACTTTGCGCCTGGCCCAGCCAAGCGGCCCACCCGAGCCAGCCCAGTGACCAGAGCCAGCCCAGCTCCTCACCCTCGCCCCCTCTTGATTCCCTTAGGCCTCGGCCACCCGACCCCTCGCCCTCTCTCCTCTCGCTGACCCGTGGGCCCGCCCTCTTCTTCCCCCCCCACGCCACACCGATCTCATGGGAGATCATGGGATCGAGGATCGGGATCCCCGATCGCCCGATCCTTCCAAGACAAGCCGACCCCCGGCTATAAAAGCAGGCGCCCACCCATTTCCCCGAGAGCTCGCCCCTTCCCTTCCGTTTCGCTCATGGAGACCGAGCATCTCCCGCTGCCATTATCGCCCGCCGGCGCCCTAGCCCTCCCGAGCTCCCAGACCCACGAACTCCTCCCGGCCTTCCCTTTCCCATACAGCGACTCCCTCGAGCTTCGCCGGCCTTGACGCCTCGGAGCACTCTCGCCGCCGCGCCGCCGTCCGGAGTCGGTGAGTCCCGGAACCATCCTCCCGTCCGATCCCAAGCGTGTGGCCACGATTAGAACCCCGAAGAATATGTTTTATAGAAAACCGGCGGTCCAAGCGGTTTTATTTTAGTTTAGGTTTTATTATTAGGCGGTTCGTTTTTAGTTAACCCTAGGCCCATTTAGCCTATCTACGCATACAGAGCACGATTTAGGCCCATTAGGCTTTTCCTTTTATTTGATTTTCTGTTTTAGCGAATAGTTTCAATTTTCAAAAATGTATATCTTTTATTCTGTTTAATATTTTTGAGTGATTCTTTTTTTGGATTGCAAATTTTATGTAGTTTCGAAAAACATATATTTAGCTATGTTAAAATAATTAAAAATGCTTTAATATTATTTTAGTCAGAATAGTAAATCTGCTATAGTTTTAGTTAGAAAAATTATGTTTGCATGATTCTTTTTGCCATCACTTTATTTTGATATTGCCAAACCCTAGAAATTAACTTTGGTATTTTAGGGTTAATAAATAATTAATTCTAGGCAGAATCCTATTAATCCTAATTAATTGACTAGTTCTGTTTTCCTAATTAATTAATTAGTAAATTAATTTATTTTTAACTTGTGATAGGTTATTCTAGGTTAGTTTCTGTCATTCTAGTAGATGAACTTTTATTTATAATTAATAAAAGTTTTAAATTAATTTTCTTAATGGAAATTGGATTAGGCCTAAAATGAGTTTTATAATAGCTTTTAAATTAATTCTTTTTGCTCCTAGTTGCTTAATGAAACCTTTTCTCATTAAGTTAACCTAAAACCATGATTAGGTTATTTTTAGAAATTTTGTTATACAAAACTAATTTTGCTATTGTTTGGAGTAGGAAAAACTTTGAATTGGATTTTCTTTGAGTTTTCTTTTTGATTTGGTTTTGTTTGTTTTGTTGTGCTATGTTACTTTTGTTATGTTGTGTTTTGTGATCCTATTGCTATGAGCTTATTATAGTTATTGTTTGCCTCGGTAGAATTTCGGTCACGAAGATTACTACTCTGAAACCCTAGTTCTTTGAAGATCGTCAACCGAGCAAGTTCACTTTGACCATGCTTTCTTACCTATGTTTTATTGCATGTAGTGGCACCTTTGCAACCACCCCTCAGTAGTGTTATTGAAATTCTTGTAGTTGAGTAGTATGCATGAGGTAGGAATCCCATCACCCTGTTACCAAGCCCGGGACGTTATTTCTTTTAAATGCTATGCTATAGTAGACGGGGTTTGGTATGAGTGCAGGAGTGGTGTGAGAATGGAGGATTCTCGTCAATGGCGACAACTCCATGATGGAATCTGCAAGGACTGCATCTTCAAGACCTCAAGACTTCAAGACTCGAGACAGGATTGCAATACACACTCTTGGGTGAAGGGCGGTTGACGGGCAGCCTGGAGAAACCGGTGGTTGGCGGGATGCATGGAGAAGCGCCATGACATCTCATGAGCTTCACCCAGACTCAAAGAGGCGGAAGAATACTTCACGCCGGAAGCTTACATGCAACCGCAAGTCATTATGGGCTCTGGCTTGGTTGACCTTGGTTGTGACTCTGGCTGGGGCGGTACTAGCAGATGTAGAAGAGCGGTAGGATCGGATGGGTGCGGACGGTGGTCGGAGGAACTCTTTGGAAGACCATGTTTGGTCATCTTGTTCTCAAACACTCGAAGTGCGAGAGCGTAAAGAGGATCGAATCTTGCGGGTAAAGTGTACAAACCTCTGCGAGAGGTTATAACCTAATCGATTAGCCGTGTCCCGATTCACGGACAATTTGAGCCTCTGGACTTGGATCTATCTCGGAACTCTCAACACGGATTGATAACAATTGTGGGCAACTTATGATGATTGTGGGCTATGAGACATCGGTTGGCGGAACCATGTCATGATAGAAAACTCCTTAGTACAGACTTCATTCCATTCCTTTGATGTAGGTAAAATAAAACCAGCTTTTACATAAACAAAACTCGAGATCTGAGCCATAAAGCCATATTGCATATAGTATAGTTTATCATCTGTTTTCTCTTATTGTGATCTTGCGGGTACATTCAATGTCTTGACCTACGGCTGCAGCGTATCATGTTGCAGATATTTACTCGACAGTAAGAGTTACGATCTGAGGTTACGGTCTACACTCAACCTGCCGATGGCGTTGATGGGACTCCACACCCGTTTGATTTGTTTCCGCTGATTATTATGAGGTATATATCATTTCGTTATTTATACATGTGATTGCACTTTGATATATACATTGATGTCTTATGTGTGCTGACATCTTGATCCGAGGATGTACGGTAACACGGAAGGCTTGACCGTCTGAGGTCGGTCGCTTCTGAGCAATATCATTTAACTTGGTAAGATGTCCCTAGCAGTTTCATATTCATAGCCATAAAAAGGGTCAGATTCAACAAAGTAATTATCTCGGGATCAGGAGAATTCATAATCCTTATGAGTAACACAGATAGGTGAAGTAGCAAAAGTGGGGTCATGTTTCATTCTAGCATTAAGGGATTTCTGCTTCCATTTAGCTAATAACTTCTTAAGATCATATCTATCATTGCAAGAAAAAATAGCTCTAGCACTTCTTCATCCATAACATAACCCTCGGGAACAACAGGCAATTCATAATTAGGGGGAGAACCTTCATCATCACTATCATCAATAATTTCGTTTTCAATGATTTCATTCTCTCTAACCCTAGCAAGTTGTTCATCAAGATATTCACCTAATGGCACAGTAGTATCAAGCACATAAGTAGTTTCATCATAAGTATCATGCATAGCAGAAGTGGCATCATCAATAACATGCGACATATCGAATTCATAGCGATAGCAGGTTTAGGTGTATGCAAGCTTACTCATAAGAAGGAGAATCTAGTGCGAGCTAGATGGCAATTCCTTACCTCCCTCGTAGTTGAGGAAAAATCGTAGTTCTTGCGTCTTTCAAGTTCTTCATAGTGATCAGCAGGTATAAATCCCAAGTGAATCAAAGGATAGAGCTATGCTCCCGGCAGCGGCGCCAGAAATTAGTCTTGATAACCCACAAGTATAGGGGATCACAATAGCTTTCGGTGGAGTATTCAACCCAAATTTATTGATTCGACACAAGGGGAGCCAAAGAATATTCTCGAGTATTAGCAGTTGAGTTGTCAATTCAACCACACTGGATAACTTAGTATCTGCAGCAAAGTATTTAGTAGCAAAGTAGTATGATATTAATGGTACGATGGCGAAAAGTAACGATAGCAGTTTTGTAGTAGTTATATGATGTAGCGGAAAAATAAATAAGCGAAGCACAATATGTGAAAAGCTCGTAGGCATTGGATCAGTGATGGATAATTATGTCAAATCACGATTCCTCATGTAATAGCTATAACATAGGGTGACACAGAACTAGCTCCAGTTCATCAATGTAGCGTAGGCATGTATTCGAATATAGTCATACGTGCTTATGGCAAAGAACTTGCATGACATCTTTTGTCCTACCCTCCGATGGCAGCGAGGTCCTAGTGGAAACTAAGGGATATTAAGGCCTCCTTTTAATAGAGAACGGACCAAAGCATTAACACATAGTGAATACATGAACTCCTCAAACTACGGTCATCACAGAAGTATCCGATTATTGTCACTTGGGGTTGTCGGATCATAACACATAATAGGTGACTATAGACTTGCAAGATAGGATCAAGAACTCACATATATTCATGAAAACATAATAGGTTCAGATCTGAAATCATGACACTCGGGCCCTAGTGACAAGCATTAAGCATAGCAAAGTCATAGCAACATCAATCTCGAACATAGTGGATACTAGGGATCAAACCTAACAAAACTAACTTGATTACATGGTAAATCTCATCCAACCCATCACCGCCCAGCAAGCCTACGATGGAATTATTCACGCATGCGGTGAGCATCATGAAATTGGTGATGGAGGATGGTTGTTGATGACGGCAATGACGAATCCCCCTCTCCGAAGCCCGAGCGGACTCGGATCAGCCCTCTCGAGAGAGATTAGGGCTTGGCGGGCTCCATATCGTAAAAGCGATGAAATTTTCTCTGTGATTTTTCCTCCATGAAACAGAATATATAGAGTTGGAGTTGAGGTCGGTGGAGCATTAGGGGCCCACGAGACAGAGGCGCGCCGGGGAGGCGCCCCCCCCTCGTGGACGGGGTGTGGGCCCCTGCCTTGATTCTTTCGCTAGTATTTTTATATTTTCCAAAGTTATCTCTGTGGATTCAGGTCTTTCCGAGAACTTTTGTTTCTCCACATAAACAACACCATGGCAGTTCTGCTGAAAAGCAGCGTCGATCCGGGTTAGTTTCGTTCAAATCATGCAAATTAGAGTCCAAAACAAGGGCAAAAGTGTTTAGAAAAGTAGATCGTTGGAGGCGTATCGCGTCCAATCATGTAAAATTACTCTTTAATTCTCTACCAACATAAGCATTGAAATTTTCTTATCTAGCAATAGAGTCATCAAATTCATCCAAACATTGGCTAGCAAACTTAGTAGGCAGGATTTCAACTTTATCATATCTATAGAGAATTTACCTTTACTACGTAGTGGGGTTATCAAGACCATGTGTTTATTAGATAGGTGGTATATTAAGACCATGTATTTCTTCAACGGAGGTAAATTCTTAACATCTTCAACTTTAATACCTTTTTCTTTCATAGATTTCTTTGCCTCTTGCATATCTTGAGGACTAAGAAATAGAACTCCCTTTTCTTTAGAGTTGGTTTAGGAGTTGGCTCAAGAGTTGGCTCAAGAATTGGCTCGGAAGAGTCAATTATTTTCATTAGTCAACATATTATTCAATAGCAATTCAACTTGATCATTGTTCTTTCCGAAAACACAACCAGCACAACTATCCAAGTGGTCCTTGGAAGCATCGGTTAGTCCATTATAAAAGATATCAAGTATTTCATTTTCTTAAGAGTATGATCAGGCAAAGAATTAAGTAATCAGAAAAGCCTCCCCAAGCTTGTGGGAGACTCTCTTCTTCAATTTGCACAAATTATATATTTCCCTCAAGGCAGCTTGCTTCTTATGAGCAGGAAATATTTAGCGAAGTAATAAATCATATCCTCGGGACTCGCTTTTAACCAGGATCAAGAGAATCATCACCCTTTAATGAGAGCGGAAATATCTTAAGGATATTAATAGTAACGAGATTTCTCATCATTAGTGAACAGGGTGGCTATATCATTCAACTTAGTAAGATGTGCCACAACAGTTTGATTCAAAGCCATAAAGGATCAGATTCAACCAAAGTAATTATCTCGGGATCGACGGAGAATTCATAATCCTTATCATTAACAATGATAGGTGAAGTAGCAAAAGCAGGTCATATTTCATTCTAGCATTCGAGTTTTCTGTTTCAGTTTAGCTAATAACTTTTTAAGATCAGATCTATCATTGCAAGCAAGAAAATCTCTAGAAGTTTCTTCATCCATAACATAACCCTCGGGAACAACGAGGCAATTCATATTTAGGGGAGAACCTTCATCATCACTATCTTCAATAATTTCATTTTCAATAATTTCATTCTCTCTAACCCTAGCAAGTTGTTCATCAAGAAATTCACCTAATGGCACGATGGTTTCAAGCAAGTAGTTTCATCATAAGTATCATGCATAGTAGAAGTGGCATCATCAATAACATCGACATATCAAAATTAATAACGAAGCAGGTTTAGGTGTACATGAAGCTTACTCATATGAAGGAGAATCTAGTGCGAGCTAGATGGCAGTTCCTTACCTCTCCTCGTAGTTGAGGGATAAATCTTAGTTCTTTAGTCTTTCAAGTTCCTCATAGTGACCAGCAGATATAAATCCCAAGTGACTCAAGGAATAGAGCTATGTTCCCCGGCAACAGTGACCGAAAATAGTCGTGATAACCCACAAGTATAGGGGTGCATAGCAGTTTCGATGGTAGAGTATTCAACCCAAATTTATTGATTCGACACAAGGGAGCCAAAGAATATTCTCGAGTATTGGTGTTGGAAATATGCCCTAGAGGCAATAATAAATTAGTTATTATTATATTTCCTTGTTCATGATAATCGTTTATTATCCATGCTATAATTGTATTGATAGGAAACTCAAATACATGTGTGGATACATAGACAACACCATGTCCCTAGTAAGCCTCTAGTTGACTAGCTCGTTGATCAATAGATGGTTACGGTTTCCGACCATGGACATTGGATGTCATTGATAGCGGGATCACATCATTAGTAGAATGATGTGATGGACAAGACAACACTAAGCCTAGCACAAAGATCGTAGTTAGTATGCTAAAGCTTTTATAATGTCAAGTATCTTTTCCTTAGACCATGAGATTGTGCAACTCCGGATACCGTAGGAATGCTTTGGGTGTACCAAGCGTCCTGGCGTGGCTGGGTGACTATAAAGGTGCACTACGGTATCTCGAAAGTGTCATTGGGTTGTACGAATCGAGGCTGGGATTTGTCACTCCGTGTAAGCGGAGAGGTATCTCTGGGCCCACTCGGTAGGACATCATCATAATGTGCACAATGTGACCAAGGGGTTGATCACGGGATGATGTGTTACGGAGCGAGTAAAGAGACTTGCGATAGCGAGATTGAACAAGGTATCGGGATACCGGCGATCGAATCTCGGGCAAGTACAATACCGCTAGACAAAGGGAATTGAATACGGGATTGATTGAGTCCTTGACATCGTGGTTCATCCGATGAGATCATCGTGGAACATGTAGGAGCCAACATGGGTATCCAGATCCGCTGTTGGTTATTGACGGGAGAAACGTCTCGGTCATGTCTACATGTCTCCCGAACCGTAGGGTCTACACATAAGGTTCGATGGCGCTAGGGTTATATAGGAAGTTTGTATGTGGTTGCGAATGTTGTTGAGTCCGGATGAGATCCGGGCGTCACGAGGAGTTCGGAATGGTCGGAGGTAAAGATTTATATATGGAAAGTTGTTGTTGGGTTAGGAAAAAGTTGGGTTTTTCGGTATTGTGCAGGAAGCTTCGGAAGGTTCGGAGGATTCGGAGGGTCGGAGGTCGGAGGTGTTCCACCACGTCAATACAGTAGCATGGGCTGTGAGGGGCGCCCTAGCCTTAATGGGCCAGGGCACCAGCCCCCAAGGCCCATGCGCATGGGAAGGGAAACCCTAAGGGAGGGCCTCCACTTGACTTGGGAGGCACTCCTCCCCTCTTAGCCGCCCCAAGTCCCATCTAGGGCTGGCCGCACCCCTTGGGGTGGGAAACCCTAAAGGGCGCAGCCCCCTTTCCCCCTATATATACTTGAGGTTTTGGGCTGCCCAACAGACATGAGAACTTCTCCTCTTGGTGCAGCCCTGCCTCTCCTCCTCCTCCTCTCCCTTGGTGCTTGGCGAAGCCTGCTGGGATGCCACGCTCCTCCATCACCACCATGCCGTTGTGTTGCTGCTGGATGGAGTCTTCCTCAACCTCTCCCTCTCTCCTTGCTGGATCAAGGCGTGGGAGGCGTCACCGGGCTGTCACGTGTGTTGAGCAGCGGAGGTGCCGTCCGTTCGACACTAGGATCTCCGGTGATTTGGATCACGGCAGTCGACTCCTTCAACCCCGTTCTCATGAGCGCTTCCGCTTAGCGATCTACAAGGGTATGTAGATGCACTCTCCTTCCCTCGTTGCTAGTTTCTCCATAGATAGATCTTGGTGATCGTAGGAAAATTTTGAATTTCTGCTCGTTCCCCAGCAGTGGCATCATGAGCTAGGTCTATTCGTAGATTCTTTGCAGAGTAGAACACAAAGTAGTTGTGGGCGTTGATGTTGTTCAATATGCTTACGTTACTAGTCCAATCTTGTTTGACGGTATTGTGGGATGAAGCGGCCGGACCGACCTTACGTACTCTTCGTGAGGCAGGTTCCACCGGTGACATGCACTTGGTGCATAAGGTGGCTAGCGGGTGCCGATCTCTCCCACTTTAGTGGGAACAGATTCGATGAAAAGGGTCCTTATGAAGGGTAAATAGCAATTGGCATATCACGTTGTGGTTTTGCGTAGGTAAGCGTTCTTGCTAGAAACCCATAGCAGCCACGTAAAACATGCAAACAACAATTAGAGGGCGTCTAACTTGTTTTTGCAGGGTATGCTATGTGATGTGATATGGCCAAGAAGAATGTGATGAATGATATGTGATGTATGAGATTGATCATGTTCTTGTAATAGGATTCACGACTTGCATGTCGATGAGTATGACAACGGCAGGAGCCATAGGAGTTGTCTTTATTTATTGTATGACCTGCGTGTCATTGAACAACGCCATGTAATTACTTTACTTTATTGCTAACGGTAGCCATAGTAGTAGAAGTAATAGTTGGCGAGACAACTTCATGAGGACACGATGATGGAGATCATGATGATGGAGATCATGGTGTCATGCGGTGACGATGATGATCATGGAGCCCGAAGATGGAGATCAAAGGAGCAAAATGATATTGGCCATATCATGTCACTATTTGATTGCATGTGATGTTTATCATGTTTATGCATCTTGTTTACTTAGAACGACGGTAGTAAATAAGATGATCCTTACAACAATTTCAAAGTGTTCTCCCCTAGTGTGCACCGTTGCTACAGTTAAGTAAGCTTCTAAGCACCACGTGATGATCGGGTGTGATGGATTCTTACGTTCACATACAGCGGGTGTAAGACAGATTTACACAGCAAAAACACTTGGGGTTAACAGCGAGCCTAGCATGTGCGGACATGGCCTCGGAACACGGAGACCGAAAGGTCGAGCATGAGTCGTATAGTAGATCGATCAACATGAAGATGTTCACCGATGATGACTAGTCCGTCTCACGTGATGATCGGACACGGCCTAGTTGACTCGGATCATGTAATCACTTAGATGACGGAGGATGTCTATCTGAGTGGGAGTTCATAAGATGAACTTAATTATCGTGAACATAGTCAAAAGATCTTTGCAAATTATGTAAATGAGCTCGCGCTTTAGTTCCTTGTTTAGATATGTTCCTAGAAAATATAGTTGAAAGTTGTGATGGCGATTATGCGGACGGTGAAAGCTTATGTCCTTAATGCACGCTCGGTGTGCTGAACCCCAAGCGTCGTTTGTGGATGTTCGAACATCGGACATACAAGTTTTGATAACTACGTGATAGTTCGGTTAAGCGGTTTAGAGTAGAGGCACCAAAGGCGTTTTTGAAGCGTCGCGGAACATATGAGATGTTTGAGGGCTGAAATTAGAATTTCAGGCTCGTGCTTACGTCGAGAGGTATGAGACCTCCGGCGATTTTCTTAACCTACAAACTAAGGAGAAAAGCTCAATCGTTGAGCTTGTGCTCAGATTGTCGAATACAACAATCACTTGAATCGGTGGGAGTTGATCTTCCGGATGAGATAGTGATGTTTCTCCAAAGTCATTGCCACCAAGCTGTTAGAGCTTCGTGATGAACTATAACATATCAGGGATAGATATGATGATCCTTGAGGTATTCACGATGTTTGACACATGAAAGTAGAAATCAGAAGGAGCATCAATTGTTGATGGTTGGTGAAACCACTAGTTTCAAGAAGGGCAAGGACAAGAAGGGACACTTCATGAAGCGGCAAATCAGTTGCTGCTCTAGTGAAGAAACCCAAGGTTGAACCCAAACCGAGACTAAGTGCTTACGTAATGAGAGGAGCGGACCTTTGAGCGGAACCACCCTAGATACTTGGTAGATGAGAAGGCTGGCAAGGTCGATAGAAGTATATTGGATATACATTATGTTAATGTGTACTTTACTAGTACTCCTAGTAGCACCAGGGTATTAGATACGGTTCGGTTGCTAAGTGTTAGTAACTTCGAAACAAAAGCTACGGAATAAGCGGAGACTAGCTAAAGGTGAGTGACGATATGTGTTGGAAGTGTTTCCAAGGTTGATGTGATCAAGCATCATACGCTCCCTCTACCATCGAGATTGGAGTTAAACCTAAAATTATTATTTGGTGTTTGCGTTGAGCATAGACATGATTGGATTATGTCTATACATGTCTGATTATTCATTTAAGGAGAATAATGGTTACTCTATTTATTTGAATAATACCTTCAATGGTCTTGCACCTAAAGGAATGGTTTATTGAATCTCGATCGTAGTGATACACATTTTCATGCCAAAAGATATAAGATAGTAATGATAGTACCACTTACTTGTGGCACTGCCATGTAAGTCATAAAAGCATGAAGAAGCTCCATGTTGATGGATCTTTGGACTCACTCGTTTTGAAAAGTTTGAGACATCGAACCATGTCTATTGGTGTATCTGCATGAAGAAACTCCATGCAGATGGATCGTTTGGACTCACTTGATTTTGAATCACTTGAGACATGCAAATCATACCACATGGGCAAGATGGTGAAAAGCCTCGGTTTGATAAGATGGAACAAGATAGCAACTTGTTGGAAGTAACACATTTTGATGTGTGCAGTCCAATGAGTCTTGAGGCATCTGATGAATATCGTTATGTTCTTACTTCACAGATGATTTGAGTAGATGTTGAGTATATTTACTTGATGAAACACAAGTCTGAATTATTGAATGGTTCAAGTAATTTGAGAGTGAAGTTTAAGATCTTCGTGACAAGAGGATAGAATATCTATGATATGATCATAGAGATGAATATCTGAGTTCTGATTTTGGCACACAATTAAGACATTGTGCAAATTGTTTCACAATTAATACGCTTTGGAACACCATAGTGTGATGGTGTGTCCGAACATCATAGTTGCACTCTATTGGATATGGTGCGTACCATGATGTCTCTTATCGAATTACCACTATCGTTCATGGGTTAGGCATTAGAGACAACCGCACTCACTTTAAATAGGGCACCACGTAATTCCGTTGAGATGACACCGTATGAACTATGGTTTAGAGAAACCTAAGTTGTCATTTCTTAAAGGTTTGGGGCTGCGGCGCTTATGTGAAAAGTTTCAGGTTGATAAGCTCGAACCCAAAGCGGATAAAATACATCTTCATAGGACACCCAAACAGTTGGGTATACCTCCTAATTCAGATCCGAAAGCAATAGGGATTGTTTCTTGAATCGGGTCCTTTCTCGAGGAAAAGTTTGTCTCGGAAAGTTGAGTGGGAGGATGGTGGAGACTTGATGAGGTTATTGAACGTCACTTCAACAAGTGTGTAGCAGGGCACAGGAAGTTGTTCCTGTGGCACCTACACCAATTGAAGTCGAAGCTTGTGATAGTGATCATGAAGTTTTGGATCAAGTCACTCTGTACCTCGTGGGGTGACAAGGATGTGTCTTGCTTGAGTGATGCGGTGATCCTGTCTTGAAGGTCATGTTGCTAGACAACAATGAACCTCTGAGCTATGGAGAAGCGATGGTGGGCCCAAATTCCGACAAATGGTTAGAAGCCATGAAATCCGAGATAGGATCCATGTATCATAACAAAGCATGGACTTTGGTGGACTTGCCCGATGATCGGCAAGCCATTGAGATGAATGGATCTTTAAGAAGAAAGCGGACATGGATGGTAATGTCACCGTCTATGAAGCTCGACTTGTGGCGAAGAGTTTTCACAAGTTCAAGGAGTTGACTACGATGAGATTTTCTCATCCGTGGCGATGCTTAAATCCGTCGGAATCATGTTAGCATTAGCTGCATTTATGAAATCTGGCGGATGGATGTCAAGGCGAGTTTCCTTACGAGTTTACGTAAGGAAAGGTTGTATGTGATACAATCAGAAAAGTTTTGTCGATCCTAAGGATGCTAAAAGGTATGCTAGCTCCATCGATCCTTCTAAGGACTGGAGTAAGCATCTCGGAGTTGGAATATGCACTTTGATAGGATGATCAAAGATTTTGGGTTTATACAAAGTTTATGAGAAACTTGTATTTCCAAAGAAGTGAGTGGGAGCACTATAAATTTCGATGAGTATATGTTGTTGACATATTGATGATCGAAATGATGTAGAAATTCTGTAAAGCATATAGGGTTATTTGAAAAGTGTTTTCAAGTGAAAACCTGGATTAAGCTACTTGAACATTGAGCATCAAGATCTATGAAGATAGATCAAAAACAGCAATGGTACTTTCAAATGAGCATATACCTTGACATGATCTTGAAGGTGTTCAAGATGGATCGATCGAAGAAGGAGTTCTTGCACGAGATGTAAGGTATGAAGTTAAGACTTAAAGCTCGACCACGGCGAGAAAAGAGAGAAAGGGCGAAGGTCGTCCCTATGCTTTAGGCGTAGGCTCTATAGTATGCTATCTTGTGTACCGCACCGGATGTGCCTTGCCATGAGTCAGTCAAGGGGTACAAGAATGATCCAGGAATGGGGATCATTGGACAGCGGTCAAAATTGTCCTTGGAATAAACAAGGACATGTTTCTCGATTATGGAGGTGATAAAGAGTTCAGCGTAAAGGGTTACGTTGATGCAAGCTTTAACACCTATCCGAGTGACTCTGAGTAGCAAACCGGATGCGTATAGTGGAGCAACCATTTGGAATAGCTTCAAGTGGAGCGTGGAAGCAACATTTACAATATGACATAGAAAATTGCGAAGTACATACGGATCTGAATGTTGCGAGACCGTTGACTAAAACCTCTCTCACAAGCAAAACATGATCAAACCCGAACTCATTGAGTCTTAATCACATGATGATGTGAACTAGTTTTGAGACACTAGTAAACTCTTTGGATGTTGGTCACATGGCGATGTGACCTATCGATGTTAATCACATGGCGATGTGAACTAGATTATTGACTCTAGTGCAAGTGGGAGACTGTTGGAAATATGCCTAGAGGCAATAATAAATTAGTTATTATTATATTTCCTTGTTCATGATAATCGTTTATTATCCATGCTATAATTGTATTGATAGGAAACTCATATACATGTGTGGATACATAGACAACACCATGTCCCTAGTAAGCCTCTAGTTGACTAGCTCGTTGATCAATAGATGGTTACGGTTTCCGACCATGGACATTGGATGTCATTGATAGCGGGATCACATCATTAGTAGAATGATGTGATGGACAAGAACAACACTAAGCCTAGCACAAAGATCGTAGTTAGTATGCTAAAGCTTTTATAATGTCAAGTATCTTTTCCTTAGACCATGAGATTGTGCAACTCCGGATCCGTAGGAATGCTTTGGGTGTACCAAGCGTCTAGCGTAAGCTGGGTGACTATAAAGGTGCACTACTGGTATCTCGAAAGTGTCATTGGGTTGTACGAATCGAGGCTGGGATTTGTCACTCCGTGTAAGCGGAGAGGTATCTCTGGGCCCACTCGGTAGGACATCATCATAATGTGCACAATGTGACCAAGGGGTTGATCACGGGATGATGTGTTCGGAGCGAGTAAAGAGACTTGCGTAGCGAGATTGAACAAGGTATCGGGATACCGGCGATCGAATCTCGGGCAAGTACAATACCGCTAGACAAAGGGAATTGAATCACGGGATTGATTGAGTCCTTGACATCGTGGTTCATCCGATGAGATCATCGTGGAACATGTAGGAGCCAACATGGGTATCCAGATCCGCTGTTGGTTATTGACGGAGAAACGTCTCGGTCATGTCTACATGTCTCCCGAACCGTAGGGTCTACACATAAGGTTCGATGGCGCTAGGGTTATATAGGAAGTTTGTATGTGGTTACGAATGTTGTTGGAGTCCGGATGAGATCCGGACGTCACGAGGAGTTCGGAATGGTCGGAGGTAAAGATTTATATATGGAAAGTTGTTGTTGGGTTAGGAAAAGTTGGGTTTTTCGGTATTGTACAGGAAGCTTCGGAAGGTTCGGAGGATTCGGAGGGTCGGAGGTCGGAAGTGTTCCACCACGTCAATACAGTAGCATGGGCTGTGGGGCGCCCTAGCCTTAATGGGCCAGGGCACCAGCCCCCCAAGGCCCATCGCATGAAGGGGAAACCCTAAGGGGAGGGCCTCCACTTGACTTGGGAGGCACTCCTCCCCTCTTAGCCGCCCCAAGTCCCATCTAGGGCTGGCCGCACCCCTTGGGGTGGGAAACCCTAAAGGGCGCAGCCCCTTTCCCCTATATATACTTGAGGTTTTGGGCTGCCCAGCAGACATGAGAACTTCTCCTCTTGGTGCAGCCTGCCTCTCCTCCTCCTCCTCTCCCTTGGTGCTTGGCGAAGCCTGCGGGATGCCACGCTCCTCCATCACCACCATGCCGTTGTGTTGCTGCTGGATGGAGTCTTCCTCAACCTCTCCCTCTCTCCTTGCTGGATCAAGGCGTGGGAGGCGTCACCGGGCTGTCACGTGTGTTGAGCAGCGGAGGTGCCGTCCGTTCGGCACTAGGATCTCCGGTGATTTGGATCACGGCAGTCGACTCCTTCAACCCCGTTCTCATGAGCGCTTCCGCTTAGCGATCTACAAGGGTATGTAGATGCACTCTCCTTCCCTCGTTGCTAGTTTCTCCATAGATAGATCTTGGTGATCGTAGGAAAATTTTGAATTTCTGCTCGTTCCCCAACAGTTAGTTGATGATGATGACAGCGGCGAATCCCCCTCTCGGATGTCGAACTACTCTAGTGTGTGGTGTGGTGGATTGCCTCGGGGCTGATGATGAATAATACAAAGGAAGAACAGCCTCATGGCTGTTCTTGAGCTAGTGCGATGAACTACTTGGGTGAGTTCGATCGCCTCTCTTTCTCTCTGCTAGGGCTATCTCCTTGATTGGTCTCCCCTACCTTTGTGGTGGCTAGCCCTACTTATAGGGGAGGCCTGGGCCTCTTCCCAAATAATGGCGGGAAGAGGCGCCAACAATTGGCCATTTGAAGGGAAAATCTAGTACACCTATCGACTAAAGTTGGTCTTGGCTGCCATAGGCTCTCAAGGTGATGGCGTCACAGGCTCCACGATGACCTCCTTCCTGCGCTTCGGCTGGTCTTGGTCTTGTTGCACGAAGGCGGTAACCTTTGCTGATGCCTTGGCCTGTGCTTGCCTCCTTTGCACCAAAGGGAAGCGAGGACAACTGCGGGCTGGCGCCCTTTGGTCTCGATCGTCATGGTTTGCGTCACGGGGCACCCTCGTGAGGTACCTGCCTTGATCTCTCCGCCTCCTCGCGAGCCTGCACAGCGAGGCTGCTCTGAGGAAGGTTCTGTCATCCGCCCAGCAATCTGGCCCCTCGCGAGGTCTTGATCTTGAGCTGATGAAGCTGGGCGCGGTGGGCCCCACTTGGCAACGCCGCGGGCATGGCGAGGCAAGTGCAGGGACCCCATTCCCGAGCATGACAGTGGCCCCGGGCCCAAAGCGCGCCGGACTTGGCTTAGCGGAGAAGCGAAGGGCAAGTCTGCAAGCGTGAGCCCTAACAGCATGCGACCTTGGGTGCAGCGTGGCGATTGGTTGGTCGTGGGCGTCTCCGCTTCCCCCGATGCCTCGGCAACCACATGACTTGACAAGTCCTGCATGCAGAAATGGGTCATGATTACCTGCGATTGTGGAGGCGGCGGTTGGCCTCCTCCGGCTATAAATGCGGGCAGGCGCAAGCCCTTCCATTCGATCTCCTTTTGCTGCTCTTTTCTCTCCATGGCTCCGTCGAAGAGGTTCTCGGCCTTGAGAGAAGAAAGGCCCGACAGTGGGGCTGACTCTCCCGGCTAAGCGCGGTCGAGGCCGTCCTCGCAAGCATCCTGTGGCTCCTGCAGCGGCTTCCCAGCGGCCGTGGAAGCGATCTCCTGCTGGCGGCAGGTGCGGAGTGCGTCCATGGGCGGCGCTGCGACGCGCGGCCTCTAGGCCACGCTTCCACTTTCGGCGAGAGGTGCTGCGGAGTTAAATCGTGTGGTCGGTGGAGCCGACCAGCACGCTCCAGCTCCCCACTTCTTTACAGGCGAACTTCCGCCCGGCGCTCGGCGGCCTCACGGCTTCGGCGGGCGGTTGTTGCGGTCGGGCTTCGGGCTTCATTGGAGGTCTCCGTCACGAGTGTGGCCTGACCAGCGGGTGGCAAGCGTTTGCCAGCAGCATCTGGTGGCGGTGCACCCTGCACTTCAAGTTGAGCGGTGGCGCCACCCTCTCGTGAGGGTGTTCGGAGAAAGGCGGTCGCGCGCCGAGTGCTGCCCGAAGGCGATGGCTGACCGTGGACCCAGCCCGGCGATGTCGGGATGAAGATGACGGCTGGCGCGTGGTCGGCAGCGCTCGGGGCTCATCGAGCTTTGGCGGCTCTCCTTCGGACAGCAGCTCCTCCAGCGGTGGCCGCGACCAGCCTTCGTGTCGTCGCGCCCGCCTGGAGGGAGGTAGTGGGTCAGCCTGCCGTCGCGCTCTGGTGAAGCGCGAGCGGGAGTCTGCCTGAGCTCCGGAGGCAGTACGAGCCTTCGCCGCGAGTTGGTGCCGAGCGAGTCATGCCTATTTTGTTTTTCTCCTTTTCCTGCACAAAGAGACAGTAATGTAGGGCCCCGCGGGGGCGTGCTGAACTGTTGCTATTAATTATCGGGTTGTTTCCGCTATTTATGTGCTATGCTTTTGTGCCGCATGCCCGCGCGTAGAAATTACTTAGCTCGGGAGGAACTGTCGCGGTCTTCGCTTCCCGAGGCCGAGGCCTCGTCGAACGCTTCATGTCCTGCAAGGATTAGTCAGGAGGGGTAGCTTCCAGCCTTGGTTGTGGAGGCGACCGACCCAGGTCCTGTGTTCGCGTCGCGATGCCCGTGGGACATGGACTGGGAGGGTGCTCCGTAGTGGACCGGATAGGAAAGCCTCAAGCGATAAGGCAGAAAACACTTTCGCGAGGTGCCCGCGCAGCCCCCTCATGAGACTTCTGAGAGAAATCGAGGCGGGGAGAAGCGAAAAAGACAAAGTCACAAGCCAAAGGCGGCAACAACTTCAATAAAACTTCAAATAGGAATGAACAAGCCAACTGCACAAGCGAATGGAAAAGCGCGTCCGACACCTAATCTAGTCTTGACGTCTTCTCACTAAGCGGAGCTAAGTGCTGCCACTAGGCGTGGGAGGGAGCCCAGGGGCTGAGGCAGGCGCTCTGAGACTCCGGGGCGTGTACAGCCCCAACTCATTATTACATGAGAGTGTCACGGGCGGCGAGCTTCACAGGAATTGGCCTTCTTCACAGGCTCCGGGCCTTTCTCGGGAAAATAAGCTTCACAGGCTCCGGGCCTTTCTCGGGAAAATAAACTCCACAGGCGTTTGCCTTCTTCACAGGCTCCAGGCCTTTCTCGGGAAAATAAGCTTCACAGGCATTTGCCTTCTTCACAGGCTCCGGGCCTTTCTTGGGAAAATAAACTTCACAGGCGTTTGCCTTCTTCACAGGCTCCGGGCCTTTCTTGGGAAAATAAGCTTCACAGGCGTTTGCCTTCTTCACTGGCTCCGGGCCTTTCTTCAGGGGTAGAACTTCTGGAGATGTTGGATGTTCCACGCGTTCGGGGTGGGCACCCCCTCCTGAGTCTCCAAGCGTGCGAGGCGGGCACTGGAACCATGAACAACTTTGAGCAGGCCCTCCCACATGGGAGAGAGATTATACAACCCTTCCACAGAGGACCGGTCGAGCACGAGGTCCCCTACCTCCGAGTCACAGGGCGGATGTTGCGGCGGTGGTATCGCCCTTGGCGCTGTTGATACCTTGTCGCTCTTGGCCTTCCTCTCGACGATGTTCCTCTCCGGCCGAGATCCGTCCCGCATGGCATCTGCTGCGCCTCGTCGAGCGCGCCGGGACCCGTGCGGGGGCGCTGACCTCGTAAGGGAGGGCGGCCACGCTCCGTGAAGCGAGGAAGAAGGGGTCTCGCCGATTGACAGCGCGGTCATGCGGATGCACCACAGCCTGGCTGGAGCTCGTCGTGCCAGCCCTGCCGCATGAGCCTCGGCTTCTTCTTGAAGGTCCTAGTCTTGAGGCCCTTAAGGACCTCAGCGTTGGCTTGCTCGGCTGGCGTTTCTCCGTGGAGTGCGCCATCGAGGCATAGCATATCTGCGTTCAATGTTAGCTGTCGTTTTGAAGAGATTCTTGGTGAGCTGCGAACCGTTGTCGGTGATGATGCGGTTAGGCACCCCAAACCGGCTCATGGGGCCCACGATGAACTTGACCGCGAGCTTCTTTGGGATGGTGCGGACAGCTTCCACCTCAGTCCACTTGGTGAACTTGTCGCGGTGATGTAGAGTGGCGATAGCCCCCTAAGCGCCAAGGGGCGGGCCTAGAATGTCCAGCCCCCAAACTGCGAATGGCCATGAGAGGGTATAGTTTGCAGACCTCCGCCCGGTGATGGATCTGCTTGGCGTGAAATTGGCGAGCCTGCAAGCCTTTACCAACTCAACTCGTCGCTGAATGTTGTGGGCAGTAGAACCGCTGCGGAACACCTTGCCAGCGAGGTTCCACGGCGGCAGTGATGCCACAGTCTCCGCCGTGTATGTCTTCCAGCAATTCCTTCCCTTGCTCTCTGGGAATGTAGTGTAGGGACCGTCATTGGCCGCCTCGATAAAGCTCTCCATCCACGATCACGATGGCCGTGGCTTGCCGCACCACCGCTCCGCCTCCTCCTCCTTCTCGGCAGGGTCCCTGTGTCAAGTAGCTCTTGAGCTCTGTGATCCAGCACCCCTCCTGAGGCTCCAACGCCAGGAGCAGGCATGCCCCTGAGGCCGGGCCGTGGGCGGGGCTCTGAGGCGGCGGTGGGGAGCTCCTCCCGAGGTTGCGTCGCGCTCGATAGTGATGGTGCCGCTAAGGGCCTGAAGAGTCGCTCTTCGGAGACGCCAGGCTCCTAAGGCAGCCGCCTGGACGCCCTCTTGGCGATGTCATCCGCCTCTGATTGGTGCCTTGAGCACGTGCTGTAACTCCGGCCCCGAACTATTTCTCCATCCTGCGAACCTCCAGAGGTAGGCTTCCATGTGCTCGTCCTTGGCTCGTATATCTTGTTGGAGAAGTTGGCGAGGTTGTGAATCGCCCTTGATGATGAGGCGCTTTACCCCCAAAGGGACTGCGGCTCTCGGGCGGCTATCGAGCCTTCATATTACTGCTATGTTGTTGGAGACCTTTTCCCGTCTTTGAGCGAGCTGCCTGGCGTAATAGAGTTTGTCTGAGTAGGGGATCCCAGTCTGCGCCTGCCCCGCGCCATGTCGGGAGAATGCCCCGTCGAAGTACATGACCCAGCCGTCCGGTGCCTCGCTCCCCGGAGAAAGCGATCAGTCTTCGCCCGCTTCGAGGCCGGGTGCCTCCGTCCATTCTACCATGAAATCTGCCAATGCGGCCCCCTTGATGACTCTGGTTGTGCTGAACTCTAGATGAAACTCTTGCAGTTCGATGTTCCACTCGGCGACTCTTCCAGCTGAGTTGGGGCTCCTGAGCACCCTCTCCGGAGGTATCTTGAGACGACCTTGATGGGATGACCTTGGAAGTAGTGTCGCAGCTTGCGAGGCTACCAATAGCGAGGAGGAGTTTTTGGGGCATGGGGTGCCGTGCCCTCGCATCCCATAGCACCATCTTGTGAAGTACACTGGGTGCTTTCGACAAAATAGGAGTCTTGTGAGGCTCGTGCCCTCGGGAGATCGGCGCCTCTGGTCGGCCGGAGCCCCAGGCGCTGGCTGCTGGCGCGGCCTCTTGACCCTAGGGGCACCTTCCTGCTGTGGCTGGTTTCCGTCTGCCGAGGTCGTGACCTTCTCGAGGCCTTCTTGGTCCTGCGCCGCCATGGCCGGGGCCGTGGCAGGCGTGGCGCAGCCTTGTGCAGCGCTCTTTCGAACCGCCACTAGAGCTGCGCTGCCGGAGTAGGGTGTGGCGGCGGTATAGCACACCGGGGCTCGAGTGGGCGTGGCGCGACCATCACAGGAGGGCTGGTGAGGTACCTCTTGTGTTCTTGGAATGCCTTGTCGGCCTCTTCAGTCCATTCAAAGGGGCCCTTCTTCTTCATCAACTTGAAGAATGGTAGTGCTTGTTCCCCCAGCTTGGAGATGAAACGTCCAAGCACGGTCCTACCTTGGTGAGTTTACGCATTTCTCGAGGGTCTTTGGCGGGCTCATGTCTTATTGCTTTGACCTTTTCGGGTTGGCCTCGATGCCCCTATGGGACACAAAGGAAACCCAGGAGCTTGCAGGGGACTCCAAATCGCACTTCTCGGGTTGAGCGCAGATCTACTTTATCAAGGCTCATGAAGGTTCTTCAAATCCTGTATCAGGGTTTTCGCCTCCGAGACTTCACTACGATGTCATCGACGTCGCCTCGACATTCCTCCCGAGCTGTTGGCCCGGGCGATGTGCATCGGCCCGGCTGAAAGGTCGTGCCTGCGTTGCGCAAGCAAGCGGCATGCAGGTATAGCGGTACACTCCGCTTGCGGGGTCAGGAAAGCCATTTTTCCACGTCTTCCACCGCCATCTTGATTTGGTGATAGCACGAGAAGGCATCAAGGAAGCCTGACAGGTCACACTCGGTGGTGGAGTCGGCGATCTGGTCAATGGGAGGCGGAAGCGGATCCAATGGGCAGGCCTTGTTGAGGTTGGTGAAGTCGACACACATACGTTCCTTTCCCCCCTTCTTTGGCACGACGACTGGGTTGGCCAGCCAATCCGGGTAGCGGACCTCGCGAATAACCCCTGCTGCCTCTAGCTTGGGGTCTCTTGGACAATGAAAGCTTGTTTCTCTGTGGGTTGTCGCCTCGCCTTCTACTTCACGGGACGCACGTTGGGGCACACGTTGAGGTGATGCTCAATCACGCCCCTCGGGACCCCCGCCAACTGATTAGGTCCCCATGCGAACACCTTCTTGTTTGCGCGCAGGAACTTCACTAAGGCCTCCTCCTGCTCAGGTTCGAGGTCCGCACCTATGGTGAAGGTGGTGTCAGTGGACCCGCCTTCGTCGACTGGCACATGCTTGGTCTCCGCCTTATTTTGAGTGAATAGTTGCTTCTTCTTGGATGGCGCAGCCCCAGGTTAGGCGCCTTGCGCTGGTGGGCGTGCCGGCAGCCGCCTTATAAACAAGCTCGGCGCTGCGGTGCATCTCGGTGTTTCTGACATGGTAAGGCCGCGCTGCTCCGGGCATCTTCATGAGGTTATGCGCGGGTGAGTTGCTGCCATGAAGCGGGCCAAGGCGGGGTAGCCAAGGATGGCGTTGTAGGGAGGCCGATGGGGGCGATGTCAAAGTCAATCAGCTCCGTCGGTAGTTATCGTGGGTGCGAAAGGTCACCGGGAGGCAATTGTCGAGGAGGAGGTGGAACCGGCTCCGACTCCCGAAAAAACCTGCTGGGCTGGAGCCGCTCTGGTGGCACATGGAGGAGGCTAAAGGCCTCCACGGAGGCTGCGTTGAGGCGGCCCGCCTTTGATGAGGGTTACGGTGGCGCCCGCCCTTGAGATGGTGGGGTGCACAGCATAGGGACCGCACCCGATCCGGCGGGGTTGGAGGGTGATCGTCGATTGAAGCGAATCGGCCTCGGCGCCACCCAGCCGGCGGGGCTCCACTGGCGCTGGAGGCGGCGGCGATGCTCATGGTGAAGCGGCAGCGTGGCGGCTTGAAGGTGGCTCGGTGAGCCGCCTAGGAGAGATACAACGAAGCGCCGGCCCGGCGCGACGAAGCGGCGAAGGTCGCGCAGCTCCCCCAACAGGCTTCTCGTTCCCGCCCGGCCGGTGGGGGCGTTAGCGGCGAGGAGCGGCAGGCGTCCACCGGCGAAACCGTCTGGGCGACAAGCGCAGCGAGCAGCCCGGCCTTCGGCAGCGAGATCGGCGGCGTCGACCATGGACATAATGGAAGACCACCGCGACCAGCGGAAGAAAGATACTGGCGCACCTACAGCGCGCCAAATGTCGAATTTGAGGTTCGGCGGACCCTTGAGGTTGAACTCTTTGGGGTGTGGCGGAGATCTTTCCCCTACCAGTTCATCCGTGAATGGATTGCGAGGATCTAAACTAGGAGCGATGAACAACACAAGAGACCGAGGTTTATCTGGTTGGGCCACCGTTGTGGTGTAATACCCTACTCCAGTGTGTGGTGTGGTGGATTGCCTCAGGGGCTGATGATGAACAATACAAAGGAAGAACAGCCTCGGGAGGGGCTGTTCTTGAGCTGGTGCGATGAACTACTTGGGTGAGTTCAGTCGCCTCTCTTTCTCTCTGCTAGGGCTATCTCCTTGATTGGTCTCCCCCTACCTTTGTGGTGGCTAGCCCTATTTATAGAGGAGGCCACAGGCCTCTTCCCAAATAATGGCGGGAAGAGGCGCCAACAATTGGCCATTTGAAGGGAACATCTAGTACACCTATCTGACTAAAGTTGGTCTTGGCTGCCAAAGGCTCAGCGGTGGCGATCACAGGCTCCATAATGACCTCCTTCCTGCCTTTCGGCTGGTCTTGGTCTGTTGCAAAGGCGGTAACCTTTGCACGATGCCTTGGCTGTGCTTACCTCCTTTGCACCAAAGGGGAAGCGAGGACAACTGCGTGGGCTGGCGCCCGCTGGCGCTGCTGGTCTCGTCGTCATGGCTTGCATCACGGGGCACCCTCGTGAGGTACCCTGCCTTGATCTCTCCGCCTCCTCATGAGCCTGCTGTGAGGCTGCTCTGAGGAAGGTTCTGTCGTCCGCCCAGTCTCAGCCCCTCGCGAGGTCTTGAGCAAGAGATGAAAGCTGGGCGCCTTGGGCCCCACTTGAGCCACAGGCGGAGCATGAGCGAGGCAAGTCTGGGGACCCCGTTCCCGAGCCGACACCGAACACCGAGCGGACTCAGATCAGCCCTCAGAGAGAGATTAGGGCTTGGCGGCTCCGTGTCGTAAAGCGATGAAACTTTCTCTTTGATTTTTTTCTCATGAAAGCAAATATATGGAGTTGGAGTTGAGGTCGGTGGGCGTCCACGGGGCCCGCGAGGCAGGCGCGCCCTGGGGGGCGCCCCCCACCCTCTTGGACAGGGTGTGGGCCCCTGGCGTTGATTCTTTATGAGTATTTTTATTAATTTTGAAAAAGTTGCTCCGTGAATTTTCAGGTCATTACGAGAACTTTTATTTCCGCAAAAAAAATAACACCATGGCAGTTCTGTTGAAAACATCGTCGATCGGGTTAGTTCCATTCAAATCATGCAGGTTAGAGTCCAAAACAAGGGCAAAACTGTTTGGAAAAGTAGATACGACGGAGATATATCACCTCCCACCTATATATATGTGGGAGGGGGGTGCCTATCACACCCCAGACAATTACTTAGCCATGTGCGGCACCCCCCCTCCACCGTTTACACCCAATTCAAATTTTCGTAGTGCTTAGGCTAAGCCCTGCGGAGATAACTTCACTGTCACCGTTACCATGCTGTCGTGCTGCCGGAACTCATCCACTACCTCGCCGTCTTGCTAGATCAAGAAGGTGTGGACGTCACCAAGCTGAACGTGTTCTGAACGCGGAGGTGTCGTATGTTCGGTACTCGATCGGTTGGATCGTGAAGAAAGTTTGACTACATCAACCGTGTTGTCAAATGCTTCCTCTTACGGTCTACGAGGGTACGTAGACACACTCTTCCCCTAGCTGCTATGCACCTCCTTGATAGATCTTGCGTAATGCGTAGATTTTTTTTTGTTTTCCATACAGCGTTTCCCAACAGTTTTCCCTTAAATCTTAGCTACATAAGCCAAGTCATCCAATAGACTTCAAGGTTCCAATGCATCTGATATGTCTCCGTCGTATCTATAATTTTGATTGTTTCATGCCAATATTCTACAACTTTCATATACTTTTGTAGCGTTTTATACTATTTTCTTGGACTAACATATTGATCCGATTGCCCAGTGCAGTTTACTGTTTGTCGCATGTTTTTGTTTACTTGAAAATCCATATCAAGCGAGTCCAAAGCGATAAAAACTTACGAAGATTTTTTGGAATATATGTGATTTTTGGAAAAAAGAATCAGCGAGACAATGCGAGGGGGCACAAAGGCAGGGAACACGCCATGGGCCTTGTGGTCACCCATAAAGCGGTTGGTGCCCTTCTTTCGCCACAAGAAAGTTAATATCCGGATTGTTGGGGAGCGTTGCATAAAATAAAATTTTCCTCGTTCACCAAGATCCATCTATGAGTTCATATAGCAGAGAGAGAGATATGCATCTACATACCCTTGTAGATCGGCGTGCGAAGCGTTCAAGAAGAGCGGGGTTGAGAAGTCGTTCTCGTCGTGATCCAAATCACCGGAGATCCTAGCGCGAGCAGACGGCACCTCGCGTTCAACACACGTCACGATCAGCGTGGCGTCTCCTCCGTCTTGATCCAGCAAGGGGAAGGAGAGGTTGATGAAGATCCAGCAACCTGACAGGCGTGGTGGTGGATGCAGGCGAGGCTCGGCGAGAACCGCCAAGCAACTACGGGAGGAGAAGGAGGTGTAGCGGGGAGGGCGCCAAGACTTGGGTGCGGCTGCCCTCCCTCCCCCTATATAGGGTCCCGAGGCGCCCGGCCCTAGGAGATGGGATCTCCTGGGGGGGCGGCGGCCAAGGGGGGTGGAGTGCCCCCAAGGCAAGTGGGGCGCCCCCTCCCCTAGGGTTCCCAACCCTAGGCGCAGAGGGGGGGGACCAAGGGGGGGCGCACCAGCCCACTAGGGGCTGGTTTCCCTCCCACTTCAGCCCATAGGGCCCTCCGAGATAGGTGGCCCCACCCGGTGGACCCCCGGGACCCTTCCGGTGGTCCCGGTACAATACCGGGTGACCCCGAAACTTTCCCGATGGCCGAAACCGCACTTCCTATATATAATTCTTTACCTCCGGACCATTCCGGAACTCCTCGTGACATCCGGGATCTCATCGGGACTCGAACAACATTCGGTTTGCTGCATACTCATATTCATACAAACCTAAGCGTCACGAACCTTAAGTGTGTAGACCCTACGGGTTCGGAGACATGTAGACATGGCCGAGGCGGCTCTCGGTCAATAACCAACAGCAGGATCTGGATACCCATGTTGGCTCCACATACTCTCGATGATCTCATCGGATGAACCACGATGTCGAGATTCAAGCAACCCGTATACTATTCCTTTGTCAATCGGTATGTTACTTGCAGAGATTGATCGTCGGTATCCCAATACCTCGTTCAATCTCGTTATCGGCAAGTCACTTTACTCATACCGTAATGCATGATCCGTGACCAAACACTTGGTCACTTTGAGCTCATTATGATGATGCATTACGAGTGGGCCGGTGATACCTCTCCGTGTCTGGTGACAAATCCAATCTCGATCCGTGTCAACCCAGACACTTTCGGAGATACTGTAGTGCACCTTTATAGTCACCCGATTCGTTGTGATGTTTGGTACACCAAAGCACTCCTCGGTATCCGGGAGTTACGATCTCATGGTCTAAGGAAAAGATACTTGACATTGGAAAAGCTCTAGCAAGCGAACTACGATCTTGTGCTATGCTTAGGATTGGGTCTTGTCCATCACATCATTCTCCTAATGATGTGATCCGTTATCAATGACATCCAATGTCCATAGTCAGGAAACCATGACTATCTATTGATCAACGAGCTAGTCAACTAGAGGCTCACTAGGGACATATTGTAGTCTATGTATTCACACGTGTATTACGATTTCCGGATAATACAATTATAGCATGAATAAAGACAATTATCACGAACAAGGAAATATAATAATAATCCTTTTATTATTGCCTCTAGGGCATATTTCCAACAGTCTCCCACTTGCACTAGAGTCAATAATCTAGTTACATTGTGATGAATCGAACACCCATAGAGTTACGGTGTTGATCATGTTTTGCTTTCATGGAAGAGGTTTAGTCAGCGGATCTGCGACATTCAGATCCGTATGCACTTTGCAAATTTCTATGTCTCCATCTTGAACATTTTCACGAATGGAGTTGAGCGGGCTTGATGTGCCTGGTCTTCTTGTGAAACCTAGGCTCCTTGGCAAGTGCAATAGCTCGGTGTTGTCACGGAAGAGTTTGATCGGCCCGGCGCATTGGGTATGACTCCTAGGTGGGTGATGAACTCCTTCACCCAAATTGCTTCATCGCTGCCTCGAGGCTGCCATGTACTCCGCTTCACATGTAGATCCATACGGCGCTCTGCTTGCAGCTGCACAGCTTCTTGCTCCACCATTCAACATATACATTATCCGGTTTGTGACTTAGAGTCATCCAGATCGTGTCGAAGCTAAGCGTCGGCGTAACCCTTCTGACGAGCTCTTCGTCACCTCCATAAACGAAACATGTCCTTAGTCCTTTTCGGTGCCAGGATATTCTTGACCGCTGTCCGGTGTTCCTTGCGGGATTACTTTGGTACCTTCCTACCAAACTTACGGCAAGGTTTACATCAGATGCAGTACACAACATGGCATACATAATAGACCCTATGGCTGATGCATAGGGATGACACTCATCTCTTCTATATCTTACTGCGTGGTGGGACATTGAGCGAGCTCAATTTCACACCTTATGTCTGAGGCAAGAACCCTTTCTTGGACTGATCCATTTGAACTTCTTCAATATCTTATCAAGGTATGTGCTTTGTGAAAGACCTATGAGGCGTCTCGATCTATCCTATAGATCTTGATGCCTAATATATAACAACTTCTCCAAGGTCCTTCATTGAAAACTCTTATTCAAGTAGGCCTTAATGCTGTCCAAAAGTTCTATATCATTTCCCATCAAAAGTATGTCATCTACATATAATATGAGAAATGCTCTGAGCTCCCACTCACTTTCTTGTAGCGCAGGCTTCTCCATAAGTGCGCATAAACTAAGCGCTTTGATCATCTCATCAAGCGAATGTTCCAACTCGAGATGCTTGCACCAGCCCATAAATGGATCGTTGGAGCTTGCATACCTTATTAGCATTCTTAGGAATCGACAAAACCTTCGGCTGCATCATATCAGTTCTTCCTTAAGATAGCCGTTAAGGAATGCCGTTTTGGCGTCCATTTGCCATATCTCATAATCATAGTATCACGGCAATTGCTAACATGATTGGACGGACTTCAACCGCTACGGAGAGAAAGTCTCATCGTAGTCAACCCCTTGAACTTGCCGATAACCTTTAGCGACAAGTCGAGCTTTATAGATGGTAACATTACCATCCGCGTCCGTCTTCTTCTTAAAGATCCATTTGTTTTATATCGCTCGCCGATCATCGAACAAATCTGTCAAAGTCCATACTTTGTTTTCATACATGGATCCTATCTCGGATTGCATGGCTTCAAGCCATTTGTTGGAATCTGGGCCGCCATCGCTTCTTCATAGTTTGAAGGTTCACCGTTGTCTAACAACATGATTTCGGGACAGGGTTGCCATACCACTCGGTGTGGAGCGTGTCCTTGTGGACCTCTGAGTTCAGTAGCAACTTGATTGAAGTACCTTGATCATCATCATTAATTTCCTCTCCGGTCGGTGTAGGCACCACAGGAACATTTTCTGAGCTGCACTACTTTCCGGTTCAAGAGGTAGTACTTCATCGAGTTCTACTTTCCTCCACTTACTCCTTTAGAGAAACTCTTTTCGAAAGGATCCGTTCTTAGCAACAAAGATCTTGCCTTTGGATCTAAGGTAGAAGGTATACCCAATGGTTTCCTTAGGGTATCCTATGAAGGCGCATTTTTCCGACTTGGGTTTGAGCTTTTCAGGTTGAAGTTTCTTGACATAAGCATCGCATCCCCAAACTTTTAGAAGCGACAGCTTAGGTTTCTTCCCAAACCATAATTCATACGGTGTCGTCTCAGCAGTTTAGGCGGTGCCCTATTTAAAGTGAATGTAGCTGTCTCTAGGCGTATCCCCAAAATGATAGCGGTAAATCGGTAGAGACATCATAGATCGCACCATATCCAATAGAGTGCGATTCGACGTTCGGACACACCGTTCGCTGAGGTGTTCGGCGGCGTGAGTTGTGAAATGATTCCACATTTCCTTAAGTGTGTACCAAATTAAGTGACTTAAATATTCTCCTCCACGATCTGATCGTAAGAACTTTATTTTTCGGTCACGTTGATTCTCTACCTCATTCTGAAATTCCTTGAACTTTTCAAGGTCTCGGACTTGTGTTTCATCAAGTAGACATACCCATATCTACTCAAGTCATCGGTGAGTGAGAACATACGATATCCTCCATGAGCCTCAACGCTCATTGGACCGCACACATCGGTATGTATGATTTCCAATAAGTTGGTTGCTCGCTCCATTGTTCGGAGAAGCGGAGTCTTGGTCATTTGCCCATAAGGCATGGTTAGCATGTGTCAAATGATTCATAATCGAGAGACTCTAAAGTCCATCAGCATGGAGCTTCTTCATGCGCTTGACACCAATGTGACCAAGGCGGCGAGTGCCACAAGTATGTGTGACTATCGTTATCAACTTTACATCTTTTGGTATTCACACTATGAATATGTGTAACATCACGTTAAGAGATTCATTAAGAATAAACCATTGACCATCGGACATGACCATAAAACATATCTCTCATATAAATAGAACAACCATTATTCTCGGTTTAAATGAGTAGCCATCTCGTATTAAGCGAGATCACGATACAATGTTCATGCTCAAACTTGGCACTAAATAACAATTATTGAGGTTTAAAACTAATCCGTAGGTAAATGTAGAGGTAGCGTGCGGCGGCGATCACATCGACCTTGGAACCATTCGGCAGCGCATCGTCACCTCGTCGCCATTGATCTCCGTTTATTCCGCAGCTCTGATGTGAGTTACAAATATGAGCAGCGGCACGGTATCAAATACCCAGGAGTTACTACAGTCTGGTAAGGTACACATCAATTACATGTATATCAAATATACCTTTAGTGTTGCTGGCCTTCTTATGCGCTAAGTATTTGGGGCAGTTCCGCTTCGATGACCCTTCCTTTGCAATAAAAGCACTCGGTCTCGGGCTTGGGTCCATTCTTTGACTTCTTCCCGGCAAGCTGGCTTGCGGGCGGCAACATCCTTGCCGTCCTTCTTGAAGTTCTTCTTACCCTTGCCCTTCTTGAACTTAGTGGTTTTATTGACCATCAACACTTGATGTTCTTTCTTGATTTCTACCTCTGTTGACTTCAGCATTGAAAATACTTCAGGAATAGTTTTCACCATCCCCTACATATTGTAGTTCATCACAAAGCTCTTGTAGCTCGGTGGGAGCGACTGAAGGATTCTGTCAATGACCGCCTCGTCCAGGAGGTTAATGTCGAGATGGGACGGCGGTTGTGCAACGGACATTTTGAGTATGTGCTCACTTACGAACTATTTTCCTCCATCTTACAACTATAGAACTTGTCGGAGACTTCATATCTCTCGACCGGGCATGAGCTTGGAAAACCATTTTCAGCTCCTCGAACATCTCATATGCTCCGTGTTGCTCAAAGCGCTTTTGGAGCCCGGTTCTAAGCTGTAAAGCATGCCGCCTTGAGCGAGGGTAATCATCGGCCGCGAGACTGCCAAGCGTTCATAACGTCTTGGTTCTGCAGGATGGGTGCTTCACCTAGCGGTGCTTCTAGGACATATTGTTTCTTGGCTGCTATGAGGATGATCCTCGGGTTCGGACCCAGTCCGAATAGTTGCTACCATCATCTTTCAGCTTGGTTTTCTCTAGGAGCGTTGAAGTTCATGGTGACATGAGCGTTGGCCATTTGATCTACAAGAAATTTTGCAAAGATTTTAGACTAATGTTCATGATAATTAAGTTCATCTAATAAAATTATTTAATGAACTCCCACTTAGATTTGACGTCCCTCTAGTCATCTAAGTGTTACATGATCCGATTCGACTAGGCCGTGTCCGATCATCACGTGAGACGGACTAGTCATCGTCGGTGAACATCTCCATGTTGATCGTATCTTCCATCGACTCATGTTACGACCTTCGGTCTCTTGTGTTCCGAGGCCATGTCTGTACATGCTAGGCACGTCAAGTTAACCTAAGTGTTTTGCATGTGTAAAACTGTCTTACACCCGTTGTATGTGAACGTAGGAATCTATCACACTAGATCATCACGTGGTGCTTCGAAACGATGAACTTTAGCAACGGCGCACAGTTAGGGACAACACTTTCTTGAAATTATAATAAGGGATCATCTGATTTACTACCGTCGTTCTAAGTAAACAAGATGCATAAACATAATAAACATCACATGCAATTATATATAGTAGTGACATGATATGGCCAATATCATATAGCTCCTTTGATCTCCATCTTCGGGGCTCCATGATCATCTTGTCACCGGCATGACACCATGATCTCCATCATCATGATCTCCATCATCGTGTCTCCATGAAGTTGCTCGCCAACTATTACTTCTACTACTATAGCTAACGGTTTAGCAATAAAGCAAAGTAAATACATGGCGTTGAATCAATGACACGCAGGTCATACAATAATTAAGACAACTCCTATGGCTCCTGCGGTTGTCATACTCATCGACATGCAAGTCGTGATTCCTATTACAAGAACATGATCTCATACATCACAATATATCATTCATCATTCATCACAACTTTTGGCCATATCACATCACAAGGCAATTGCTGCAAAAACAAGTTAGATGTCCTCTAATTGTTGTTGCATCTTTTACGTGGCTGCAATAGGGTTCTAGCAAGAGCGTTTTCTTACCTCTGAAAAACCACAGCGTGATTTGTCAACTTCTATTTACCCTTCATAAGGACCCTTTTCGTCGAATCCGCTCCAACTAAAGTGGGAGAGCGGACACCCATAGCCATCTTATGCAACTAGTGCATGTCGATCGGTGGAACCTGTCTCACGTGAAATGCGTGTAAGGTCGGCCGGGCGCTTCATCCCACTATACCGCTGAAGCAAAATAAGACTAGTAGCGGCAAGAAAGTTGACAACATCTCGCCCACAACAAATTGTGTTCTACTCGTGCAATAGAGAACTACATATAAACCTAGCTCATGATGCCCTTTGTTGGGGAGCGTTGCATAAAATAAAATTTTCCTCGTTCACCAAGATCCATCTATGAGTTCATCTAGCAACGAGAGAGAGATGCATCTACATACCCTTGTAGATGCGTGCGGAAGCGTTCAAGAGAAGCGGGGTTGAGAGTCGTTCTCGTCGTGATCAAATCACCGGAGATCCTAGCGCCAAGCAGACGACACCTCCGCGTTCAACACCGCGTCACGGTCAGCGTGGCGTCTCCTCCGTCTTGATCCAGCAAGGGAAGGAGAGGTTGATGAAGATCGATGTGCTGACAGGCGTGGTGGTGGATGCAGCGGGGCTCGGCGAGGCCGCCAAGCAACTCTGGAAGGAGGAGGAGGTGTAGCGGGGAGGAGGCGCCAAGACTTGGGTGCGGCTGCCTCCTCCCCCCCTCTATATAGGGTCCCGAGGGCGGCCAGGGGTGGAGTGCCCCCAAGGCAGAGTGGGCGCCCCTCCCTAGGGTTCCCAACCCTAGGCGGAGGGGAGCTCAGGGGCGCACCAGCCCACCAGGGCTGGTTCCCCTCCACTTCAGCCCATGGGGCCCTCCGGGATAGGTGGCCCCACCGGTGGACCCAGGACCCTTCCGGTGGTCGGTACAATACAGGTGACCCGAACTTTCCCGATGGCGAAACCGCACTTCCTATATATAATTCTT
>JAHIAM010005281.1:0-24958 GCA_021605205.1 Aegilops longissima
ATCGGAGGAAATCTGTCGTCTGACGAGTTACTTTCTGTTGTTAGCGGTTTAGCGGGATCTGAATTCGGGAAGCGTCTTGAAGCGGAGAAAGGCTCGCGATACTCGGATGGGATAAAGCGAAGGCGCCTCGATCTTTGCACCACCTTTTTACGCCCGCGTGTCATGCCTTGTTGTTGAGATTTGACAAGATTGCCGGGCCTACCAGCCAGCCACTTTCGGGCGACTTCATATAAGGTGCGGGCGGGGGTCTTTTGAGCGAGTCGCCCTCATTTTCCCCTCCCGTCCTCGATTCATCTTCCGCGCCCGTAACCTGCTCGTATTTGCTGCTCCGTTCCTGCTTTGCGGCGACAATGGTGAAGGAGAAGGCGGCCTTGGAAGCCGAAGCGAAGAAGCGGCAGCGAAGGGGAGAAGCGACCGGTCGGGGCGGATCCTCGTCGCGGTCGACTGCCGCAAAAGGTTGGGTCGAGGATATTGGATCGCTCGAACATCACCAGAAAAGACCTCGGCGACGACCAGCGAGTTGATCCCCATGGGTCGACCAAGGCTTCCAGGGGCGGAGTGGCATCCGCAGCCTCGGGGAGGGTGAATCGTCCTCTTAGCCACCCATGTTGATCGCGGATTCTCTCTACCTTGAATCTTTTCTTTCGGGGTTTACGAACTTCTTTGGAGCACAACTCCATCACTTCACACCAACTCATTGCCTATCTCGCTGCTTTACGTGTCTTTGTCTGAAAACTTCTTGGGGTATCGGCCTGCTGGGCCTCTTCAAACACATATTCACTTGTACGCTCCGAGAGCGGTGAAAAAGGCTAATCCGAATGATGAAAGAACCCGTAATCCAGATGTGTGGGGGTCTTGGGGTCCGGATGAGGGTAAAGTGCCTTTCAGCCATGACTCTTCGATTCAGGTTAGAGGGTGGCGATGACTGGATCTACTGCCAAGACCGATCATTGGACTCCCTCCTTTCTCCATGGGTCGAGTGAACAAGCCATCCTCTCGAAGGTGCCGGGAGGAAAGGTCGAGTTAGATTGTTGATGGGCGTGTAGTCCAGCTCATTCGCGACGGAGTGACGGCATGGATCTTCGGAGGTTTTCCTTGACGGCGCATTCAACGCTCCAATACCGAGGCCACCGATGTGGTTGTATTCGGTACCGAAGACACCACCGGGTCCACCGGAGGAGGTCGAAGGCGCCACATTGGAGAGGTGGATGACTGCCATCCACGAGGGAACAAAGATAACCCTCGTGGAGCTAGGAGGATCCCACCACTCGACCAATCTTACGAACCCGGACAAGGTATGACCACTTATCTCCATTTGTGATCTGTTGCATTAGCTCTGTTTAAGCTGCTGAATCGGCGATTGACTTCGTCTTGTCTTGCTGTCTTCTAGCCACCATTTGAGATGTACTCGATGCCCAAGCGTGGGCATAGAACAAGTCGAGAAGAAGAAGGAAGCGGGGCGAAAGCCAGGAGGAATGGGAGTCCGGCGGTGAGGAGGGCGTCTGTTGGGGAGCGTAGTAATTTCAAAAAATTTCCTACGCTACGCCAAGACCATGGTGATGGCATAGCAGAGAGGGAGAGTGTCCGTCCACGTACCCTCGTGAACCCGAAAGCGGGCGTTATAACAAGCGGTTGATGTAGTAAATGCGTCTTCACGATCCGACCGATCCAAGCACCGAGCGTCACGGCACCTCCGAGTTACGCACGTTCAGCTCGATGGCGATCCCGGACTCGATCCAGCAAAGTGTCGGGGATGAGTTCCGTCGACCCGACGGCGTGGTAGCGATGATGATGCTCCACCGGCGCGGAGCTTCGCTAAGCTCATGACGATATGACTTCTCGGCGCGAGGCCGCGCCTAAGCTCATGACGATATGACGAAGTGGAATATGGTGGAAGGGCACCGCTGCGGCTAAAGAAAGATCCGTAGATCAACTTGTGTGTCTAGGGTGCCCCCTGCCCCGTATATAAAGGAGCCAAGGGGAGGGGCGGCCGGCCAGAGAGGGCGCGCCGGGAGTCCTACTCCCTCGGGGTAGGATTCCCCTCAATCCTAGTTGGAATAGGATTCCCGGAGAGGAAAAGAGAGAGAGGCGGCCCACCTTTCCTAGTCCTAGTAGGACTAGGGAAGAGGGGCCTTGACCACCTAGGGCTGGCCCTTTCTCCTTTCCACCAAGGCCCACTATGGCCCATATAGTTCCGGGGTTCGGTAACCTCCGGTACTCGATAAATTCCGATTTCACTCGGAACATTTCCGATGTCAAATGTAGGCTTCAATATATCAATCTTTATGTCTCGACCATTTGAGACTCCTCGTCATGTCCGTGATCACATCCGGGACTCGAACAACCTTGGTACATCAATACTTATAAACTCATAATGGCTGTCATCGAAGCGTTAAGCGTGCGGACCCTACGGGTTCGAGAACTATGTAGACATGACCTAGAACCATTCTCGGTCAATAACCAATAGCGGAACCTGGATGCCCATATTGGTTCCTACATATTCTCTGAAGATCTTTATCGGTCAAACCGCATAACGATATCGTTGTTCCTTTTGTCATCGGTATGTTACTTACGAGATTGATCGTCGGTATCAATACCTAGTTCAATCTCGTTACGGTAAATCTCTTTACTCGTTCGTAATACATCATCTCACAACTAACTCATTAGTTGCAATGCTTACAAGGCTTATGTGATGTGTATTACGAGAAGGCCGAGAGATACCTCTCCAGGCAATCGGAGTGACAAAACCTAATCTCGATTCATGCCAACTCAACATATACTTTTGGAGACACACTGAAAGTACCTTTATAATCACCCATTTACGTTGTGACGTTTGGTAGCACACAAAGTGTTCCTCCGTAAGCAGGGGTTGCATAATCTCATAGTTGCAGGAACTTTGTATAAGTCATGAAGAAAGCATAAGCAACATACTAAGCGATCAAGTGCTAAGCTAACGAAATGGGTCATGTCAATCACATCATTCTCCTAATGATGTGATCCCATTAATCAAATGACAACACATGTCTATGGTTAGGAAACATAACCATCTTGATTAATGAGCTAGTCTTGTAGAGGCATACTAGTGACTATCTGTTTGTCTATGTATTCACACATGTATTATGTTTCGGTTAATACAATTCTAGCATGAATAATAAACATTTATCATGATATAAGAAATAAATAATAACTTTATTATTGCCTCTAGGGCATATTTCCTTGATCTCCCACTTGCACTAGAGTCAATAATCTAGATTACGATAATGATTCTAACACCCATGGAGTCTTGGTGCTGATCATGTTTTGCTCGTGGAAGAGGCTTAGTCAGCAGGTGCGCAACATTCAGATCCGTATGTATTTTGCAAATCTCTATGTCTCCCACTTGGACTTGGTCGAATGGAATTAGGCGTCTCTTGATATGCTTGGTCCTCTTGTGAAATCTGGATTCCTTTGCCAAGGCAATTGCACGATATTGTCACGGAAGATCTTCATTGGTCCCGATGCACTAGGTATAACACCTAGATCGGAAATGAACTCTTTCATCAGACTCCTTCATTTGCTGCTTCGAAGCAGCTATGTACTCCGCTTCACATGTAGATCCATACGGCCTTTGTTTAGAACTGCACCAAGCAGCTCCACCGTTTAATAAAAATCGTATCCGGTTTGCGATTTAGAATCGTCCGGATCGGTGTCAAAACTTGCATCGGCGTAACCATTTCGACTAGCTCTTTGTCACCTCCATATCTGAGAAACATATCCTTAGTCCTTTTCGGTATTTCGGGATGTTCTTGACGCTGTCGATGATCCACTCTGGATTACTTTGGTACCTTCTGCCAAGCTTACAGCTAAGCATCGTCAGTGCGGTACACAGCATTGCATACATGATAGAGCCTATGGCTGAAGCATAGGGAACATTTTCATTTTCTCTCTATCTTCTGCTGTGGTGGGGCATTGAGTCGACTCAATCTTACACCTTATGTCTGAGGTAAAAACCTTTCTTTGCACGATCCATTTGAACTTCTTCAAAACTTTATCAAGGTATGTGCTTTGTGAAAGTCAATTAAGCGTCTTGATCTATCTCTATAGATCTTGATGCCCAATATATAAGCAACTTCACGAGGTCTTTCATTGAAAACTTTTATTCAAGTATCCTTTTATGCTATCCAGAAATTCTATATCATTTCCAATCAACAATATATCGTCCACATATAATATAGAAATGCTCTGAGCTCCCACTCACTTTCTTGTAAATCGAGGCTTCTCCAAAGTGCATATAAAACCATATCTTTGATCACACTATCAAGCGTTTATTCAACTCGAGAGGCTTGCACGGACCATAAATTGATCGTTGGAGCTTGCACACTTTGTTAGCACCCTTTGGATCAACAAAACCTTCTGGTTGCATCATATACAACTCTTCTTCTAGAAATCCATTCAAGAATGCAGTTTTACATCCATTTGCCAAATTTCATAATCATAAAATCGGCAATTGCTAACATGATTCAGACAGACTTAAGCATCGCTCTGGTGAGAAAGTCTCATCGTAGTCAACCCCTTGAACTTGTCGAAAACCTTTTGCAACAAGTCGAGCTTTGTAAACAGTTACATTACCATCGGCGTCGGTCTTCTTCTTAAAGATCCATTTATTCTCAATAGCTTGCCGATCATCGGGCAAGTCTACCAAAGTCCATACTTTGTTCTCATACATGGATCCCATCTCAGATTTCATGGCTTCAAGCCATTTTGTGGAATCTGGGCTCACCATCGCTT
This sequence comes from Aegilops longissima, assembly GCA_021605205.1. Taxonomy (NCBI): domain Eukaryota; kingdom Viridiplantae; phylum Streptophyta; class Magnoliopsida; order Poales; family Poaceae; genus Aegilops; species Aegilops longissima. The sequence continues at coordinate 4,768 of JAHIAM010005281.1, forward strand.
CTTCATAGTTAGTGGGTTCACCATGATCTAGTAGCATGACTTCGAATAGGATTACCGTACCACTGCAGTGCGGATTTTATTCTGGTTGATCTCTGATTCGGTGACAACTTGATCTGAAGTTTCATGATCATTATCATTATCTTCCTCGCTAATTGGTGTAGGTGTCACGAAACTGATTTACGTGATGAACTACTTTCAATAAGGGAGCTGGTACTATTACCTCATCAAGTTCCACTTTCCTCCCTCACTTCTTTGAGAGAAACTCCTTCTCTAGAAAGGATCCATTCTTAACAGCGAATGTCTTGCCTTGGATCTGTGATAGAAGGTATACCCAATTGTCTCCTTTGGGTATCCTATGAAGACACATTTTTCGATTTGGGTTCAAGCTTATCAGGTTGAAGTTTTTTCACATAAGCATCGCAACCCCAAACTTTCGAAGCGACAACTTTGGTTTCTTGCTAAACCATAGTTCATAAGGCGTCGTCTCAGCGGTTTTGGCGGTGTCCTATTTAGCGTGAATCGGCCGTCTCTAAAGCATAACCCCAAAGCGATAGCGGTAAATCGAAATAGACATCATAGATCGCACCATATCTAGTAAAATGCGATTCTGACGTTCGGACACACCATTCTGTTGTGGTGTTCCGGTGGCGTGAGTTCGAAACTATTCGCATTGCTTCAAATGTAGACCAAACTCGTAACTCAAATATTCTCCTCCACGATCAGATCGTAGAAACTTTATTTTCTTATTACGATGATTTTCAACTTCACTCTGAAATTCTTTGAACTTTTCAAATGTTTGATTTATGCTTCATCAAGTAGATATACCGTATCTGCTTAAATCATCTGTGAAGGTGAGAAAATAACGATATCCGCCGAGCTTCAACATTCATCGGACCACATACATCTGTATGTATGATTTCCAATAAATCATTGCTCTCTCCATACAACGGAGAGCGGTGTTTTAGTCATCTTGCCCATGAGGCACGGTTACATAAGTACCAAGTGATTCATAATCAAGTGATTCCAAAGTCCATCTGTATGGAGTTTCTTCATGCGTTTACACCGATATGACCTAAGCGGCGGTGCCACAAATAAGTTGCACTATCATTATCAACTCTGCATCTTTTGGCTTCGACATTATGAATATGTGTATCACTCTTGTCGAGATTCAACAAGAATAGACCATTCTTCAAGGGTGCATGACCATAAAGATATTACTCATATAAATAGAACAACCATTATTCTCTGATTTAAATGAATAACCGTCTCGCATCAAACAAGATCCAGATATAATGTTCATGCTCAGCGGCACCAAATAACAATTATTTAGGTCTAAAACTAATCCGAAGGTAGATGTAGAGGTAGCGTGCCGACCGCGATCACATTGACTTTGGAACCATTTCCCGCGCATCGTCACCTCGTCCTTTGCGGTGCTCGTCTATTCCGTAGTCCTGTTTGAGTTGCAAATATTAGCAGAACCGGTATCAAATACCAGTGCTACTCGAGCTCTAGTAAGGTACACATCAATAACATGTATATCACATATACCTTTGTTCACCTTGCCATCCTTCTTATCCGCCAAATACTTGGGGCAGTTCCGCTTCGGTGTCGGTCGCTTGCGGTAAAACACTCGATTTCGGGCTTAGGTCGGACTTGGGTTTCTTCTCTTGATCAGCAACTTTCTTGCTGTTCTTTTTGAAGTTTCCTTCTTCTTCCCTTTGCCCTTTTCTTGAAACTAGTGGTCTTGTTGACCATCAACACTTGATGCTCTTTCTTGATTTCTACCTCCATGGCTTTTAGCATTGCGAAGAGCTCGAGGAATTGTCTTAGTCATCCCTTGCATATTATAGTTCATCACGAAGCTCTTGTAGCTTGGTGGCGATGATTGGAGAATTACATCAATGACACTATCATCGGAAGATTAACTCGGCTGAATTAAGTGATTATTATACCCGGACATTTTGAGTATGTGCTCCTTGTGAGAACTATTCTCCTCCATCTTGCAGCTATAGAACTTATTGGAGACTTCATATCTCTCAATCCGGGCATTTGCTTGAAATATTAACTTCAACTCTGGAACATCTCATATGCTCCATAGCGTTCAAAAGCGTCGTTGAAGACCAGTTCTAAGCCGTAAAGCATGGCTGCTGAACTATAGAGTAGTCATCGACTTTGCTGCGCGGGCGTTCACAACCCGGCGTTGCTCCTCTGGCAGGCACGGCACCCAGCGGTGCTTCGGGGCGTAATTCTTACATGCAGCAATGAGGATAATCCTCAAATTCGGACCCGTCCGTGTAATTGCTACCATCATCTTTCAACTTTGCTTTCTCAAGGCGCATTAAAATTCAGCGGAACAACACACGAGCCATCTATCTACAGTAAACATAGACAAGCAAAATACTATCGGTACTAAGTTCATGATAAATTTAAGTTCAATTAATCATATTAAAAACTCCCACTTAGGCAGACATCTCTCTAGTCATCTAAGTGATTCGTGATCAAATCAACTAAACCATGTCCGATCATCACGTGAGATGGAGTAGTTTCAATGGTGAACATCACTATGTTGATCATATCTACTATATGATTCACGCTCGACCTTCGGTCTCCGTGTTCGAGGCCATATCTGCATATGCTAGGCTCGTCAAGTTTAACTGAGTATTCTGCGTGTGCAAAACTGGCTTGCACCCGTTGTAGATGGACGTAGAACTTATCACACCCGATCATCACGTGGTGTGCGGGTACTCTGAACTTTTAGCGGTGCATACTCAGGAGAACACTTCTTGATAATTTTAGTGAGAGATCATCTTATAATGCTACCGTCAATCAAAGCAAGATAAGATGCATAAAGGATAAACATCACATGCAATCAATATAAGTGATATGATATGGTCATCATCATCTTGTGCTTGTGATCTCCATCTCGAAGCACCGTCATGATCACCATCGTCACCGGTAGCGACACCTTGATCTCCATCGTAGCATCGTTGTCGTCTAGCCAACTATTGCTTCTCGACTATCGCTCTTGCTTAGTGATAAAGTAAAGCAATTACATAGCTTTGCATTTCATACAATAAGCGACAACCATATGGCTCCTGCCGATTGCCGATAACTTCGGTTACAAAACATGATCATCTCATACAATAAAATATAGCATCACGTCTTGACCACATCACATCACAACATGCCTGCAAAAACAAGTTAGGCGTCCTCTACTTTGTTGTTGCAAGTTTTACGTGGCTGCTACGGGCTGAGCAAGAACCGTTCTTACCTCGCATCAAAACCACAGCGATAGTTTGTCAAGTTGGTGCTGTTTTAACCTTCAAGGACGGGCGTAGCCACACTCAGTTCAACTAAAGTGAGAGAGCAGACACCGCGGTCACCTTTAAGCAACTAGTGCTCGGGCGGTGAAACCAGTCTCGCGTAAGCGTCTGGCGTAATGTCGGTCGGGCGCTTCATCTCACAATACCGCTGAACCAAAGTATGACATGCTGGTAAGCGGTATGACTTATATCGCCCACAACTCACTTGTGTTCTACTCGTGCATATGACATCAGCGCATAAAACCAGGCTCGGATGCCTTTGTTGGGGAGCGTAGTAATTTCAAAAATTTCCTCGCGCACGCAAGACCATGGTGATGGCATATAGCGAGAGAGGAGTGTGTCGTCACGTACCCTCGTAACCGAAAGCGGGCGTTATAACAGCAGCGGTTGATGTAGTAAATGCGTCTTCACGATCCGACCGATCCAAGCACCGAGCGTCGGCACCTCCGAGTTACGCACCGTTCAGCTCGATGGCGATCCCGGACTCGATCCAGCAAAGTGTCGGGGATGAGTTCCGTCGACCTGACGGCGTGGTGGCGATGATGATGCTCCACCGCGCGGAGCTTCGCCTAAGCTCATGACGATATGACTTCTCGGTAGCGAGGGCCGCCTAAGCTCATGACGATATGACGAAGTGGAATATGGTGGAAGGGGCACCGCACGGCTAAGGAAGATCCGTAGATCAACTTGTGTGTCTAGGGTGCCCCCTGCCCCGTATATAAAGGAGCCAAGGGGAGGGCTGGCCGGCCAGAGAGGCGGCGCTGGGGAGTCCTACTCCTCGGGAGTAGGATTCCCCTCAATCCTAGTTGGAATAAGATTCCCAGGAGAAAGAGAGAGGGGCGGCCCACCTTTCCTAGTCCTAGTAGGACTAGGGGAAGAGGGAGGCGTGACCACCTAGGGCTGGCCCTTTCTCCTTTCCACCAAGGCCCCTATGGCCCATATAGTTCCGGGGGTTCGGTAACCTCCGGTACTCGATAAATTCGATTTCACTCGGAACATTTCCGATGTCAAATGTAGGCTTCAATATATCAATCTTTATGTCTCGACCATTTGAGACTCCTCGTCATGTCCGTGATCACATCCGGGACTCGAACTACCCGGTACATCAATACTTATAAACTCATAATGAAGCTGTCATCGAAGCGTTAAGCGTGCGGACCCTACGGGTTCGAGAACTATGTAGACATGACCTAGAACCATTCTCGGTCAATAACCAATAGCGGAACCTGGATGCCCATATTGGTTCCTACATATTCTTGAAGATCTTTATCGGTCAAACCGCATAACGATATCGTTGTTCCTTTTGTCATCGGTATGTTACTTACGAGATTCGATCGTCGGTATCAATACCTAGTTCAATCTCGTTACGGTAAATCTCTTTACTCGTTCCGTAATACATCATCTCACAACTAACTCATTAGTTGCAATGCTTGCAAGGCTTATGTGATGTGTATTACCGAGAAGGCCAGAGATACCTCTCCGACAATCGGGTGACAAAACCTAATCTCGATTCATGCCAACTCAACATATACTTTTGGAGACACTGTAGAGTACCTTTATAATCACCCATTTACGTTGTGACGTTTGGTAGCACACAAAGTGTTCCTCCGTAAGCAGGAGTTGCATAATCTCATAGTTGCAGGAACTTTGTATAAGTCATGAAGAAAGCATAAGCAACATACTAAGCGATCAAGTGCTAAGCTAACGAAATGGGTCATGTCAATCACATCATTCTCCTAATGATGTGATCCCATTAATCAAATGACAACACATGTCTATGGTTAGGAAACATAACCATCTTCGATTAATGAGCTAGTCTTGTAGAGGCATACTAGTGACTATCTGTTTGTCTATGTATTCACACATGTATTATGTTTCAGTTAATACAACTCTAGCATGAATAATAAACATTTATCATGATATAAGGAAATAAATAATAACTTTATTATTGCCTCTAGGGCATATTTCCTTCAGGATCCTCCCCACTCGGAAAGGCGATCCAAGCTGATGCATGATCCGGCGGTCGGCCTTGATAGGCTTCTCGCGCCCGTTAGGTGATCGGCGAAAGCGCCCTCGAGACGACTTCTCCCGGTCCGGCCGAGAAACCGCCAAAGCAACCCGAGCAATGTCATCAAAGTCGGAAGGCCCTACCCAAGATGAGGATGGTCATTCCCACCATTTTAGGGTGTCAGCGAGAACTTGTGTTTTCCTGTTTATCATGGGTGTACTTTTGAGTGTTGGTTTGGTGATCAAGCTGATTTCTGAAATCTGCAGTGCTGCCACCTCGAGACCTCGGCTAAGCACGAAGATCAGGAAATGGAAGATCGCCACCTCCAACCTTGGTATGATCTCTGCGTTTTGCTTTATAGTCGATTGGATTTCTGTTTTTACCTTTGAATCTTTCTTGTAGTTCCACCTCATGTCATTGATCTCCCACGGCGGCGATGATGAAACACGGTGAGGAAGAGGAAGGACAAAAAGGTGCTTGGCTGGCAAGGCTACTCAAGTTTGTATCACTGCACACGAGGCGCCGGTTCACGAGGAGAACAACACCACTCGAACTTCATGTCCTTTCTTTGTGCGGCAGCGAGTGTCAGGCCGCCGTCGTCATTCTTTGACCCGCCTTCCCTTTTGCCATACTGCGTCCGGAAGACCAAGTGAGTCTTTGCTAAGGAAGACCATCGCCAGGTAGGGATCATGATGGAGCAAGTGAAGGTGGTCAGGGAGGCCAGCCGAGTGACTTATGATGCAAGCTCAGCTCTTGAGCAATATCCAAGTAAGTTGGTGGCGCTGCTTGTTACATTAGGATATGCTACTGAAATTTCTTATTTCGAAGATTTCCATATCTGTGTCTGTACACCTTGGGCGGGTGTGTCGATTAATTTTGGGTGTAGTCCCGAGACTATGGTGGTTTGCAGGCGATCGACTATAGTCTTTATACTTTGAACTTCTTCACTTGGTGCAGGTGGGCCATGTCGAATGGATCTTTGGAACCGGTGGGAGACGCAGCTGAGTGCACCCAGGTGTAATCCCAGACTATGGTGGACTGCAGGCGATCGACTATAGTCTTTATACTTTGAACTTCTTCACTCGATGCAGGTGGGACCATGTCGAATGGATCTTTGGAACCGGTGGGGGCACGCGCTGAGTGCACCCTTTGGGTGTAATCCCGAGACTATGGTGGGGGCTTTGGCGATCGACTATAGTCTAAGGAACTATTTTTTACACGGCTGACTGGCTGACAGTTGGCTATGGTTTTAGGATCATAACCTTTTTGCCTCTTTTCGGTCATTGGTGAACCGAATTAGTAAAACCGGTGGGGAACACGCTAAGTGCACCCAATGGAGTGTAGTCCCAGGACTCTTGTCCGAATGTTTTGATTATTTGTAGTCTTAGAAATGCTACAATTTTCTTTAATCACTTTCGGAAGTGACCTGTCTTTGATGTTTTGTGGATTGACTCTTTGCGAGAAATCTTGCGAGCTCGTGGCCGCTATACGAATTGGAGAACAAGCAGATCCAGCTCAACCTTGACTTGAAGCTTGCTTAGGAGAACTTGCAAAAGGTGAGAGCGAAGCAAAAGGTATGGCTGGTGAGAACTTGCATTGTCTTTGTCTTTCTACCCATTCTCAACTCTGGGCTTATTGTTATTTTGAGACAAAGCTGGAGGAGGCTACGAAGAAGAAGAAAGACCACGAACTTGCGGAGAGGCACGGAAGGCGGCTTTGGAGAAAACAAAGCTCGCGGAAGAAAACTGGTCTCGGTCGGCAAACTTCGAAGGAGAATACCAAAGCGAAGGCTGCTCGTGCGAGCCAACAAGGAGGTTAGCCGGTGAAGAATGACAAAGTTGCCTTTGTGTGACAATTTGGTGGCTGGCGAGAAGAGGAATGATCTGGAGGCTTATCTGGGAGGGCTGCCAAAAAGTTATTCCTCATGCTCGAAGGTAATCTCTTTTACTGTTGTCTAGTTATCTGTTGATCATAGAACCGTTAACTTGAACCCGAGTTGCATTTACAGAATTCAGCCGAACTTGAAGAGGAGACCCGGTCAGTGGAGACAAACTGGACCCCATCAACTCTCCGTGAAGGATGAAGCCGCTATGAGCGTGCTCCGATTGAGTCTCGCATTCTTTGGTGTGGTGGACTATCTCGCTCGGCTGAAAGTTGCGGTGTTGCGGATCGACTCAACACTCTGGCGGACCGGGCAGCGAGAATGACCTCGAGTCATAATGACTCGGTGAATGAGTTCAAGTCGAGTGCAAGAATGGAAAAAGTCTTACACTTGGTGCGGTCTTGATGTTGCTCATCTACTGGTTCGTGTCCACTTTGCAGAGGGCGCGGGAGGAAAAACTGGCGTCCATCAAAGTTGCCAATACCAAGAAGTATGATTTCCGATCTTTCATGGAGACTTTCATCGCCCGCTGCCACCGGATTGCTGATGGGATCGACCTTGACCAGTTTGTGGCTCCTTCGAGTCCTCCACGAGGTAAAAAAACTTCTATGCTCTACCTTAAATTTGCCTCGGAATGCCGAGTGGTATTGTAACCGATAAACTTTAGCGGGCTTAGCGCTTGCGAGCACTTTCGAATCCGTAGGACATTTATCGAACTTGGTTTATCATCGGCGTGCTTTTATTTGCCTTCGATCGAACTTTGCTTTTCATTGAATATACTTCAATGCTTGAGCAGCATCCTTGAGGTGAATATCCGATCGACTTGCACTTCGCCGATTTTACGGTAGGGATGAAATACAGAGCTGCGGCCCGACCTCGTCGTCCTTGCGGATCGGGATGGACCACACGTGGTACTTGTGGTGCAGCTCTGAAGGAGAAGGTAGCAGTCGACCTGCACCTCGTCGTCCTTGTGGATTGGGATGGACTGCACGTTGTACTTGTGGCGCAGCTCCAAAGGAGAAGGTAATTGTCGAACTGCCTCTTGTCATCCTTGTGGATCAGGATGGATTTCTTACTTAGGCGAGTACTCGGACTGCAACTAAGCCTCCGATTGGGAGGTTTTATCTCCACTCGGTAGGGTTTTAAATACTTAGGCGAGTACTGGACTGCAGCTAAGCCCCCGAGTGGGAGGTTTGCTCTCCACTCGGTAGGATTTTTCAACACTTGGTAGTCTTGGACTGCAGCTAAGCCCCAGTGGGAGGTTGCTCTCCACTCGGTGGGATTTTCAATACTTGGCGAGTCTTGGACTGCAGCTAAGCCCCCAAGTGGGAGGTTTGCTCTCCACTCGGTGGGATTTTTCAATACTTAGGCAGTGCCGGACTGCAGCTAAGCCCTCGGTGAGGTTTGCTCTCCACTCGGTGGGATTTTTGAATACTTAGGCGAGTCTTGGACTGCAGCTAAGCCCCAGTGGGAGGTTTGCTCTCCACTCGGTAGGATTTTTGTAGGCGTAGCTCGAAGGAGAAGATAGCGGTCGACCTGCACCTCGTCGTCCTTGTGAGCGCACATTGTATTAAATACTTGGCAGATCTTGGGACTGCAGCTAAGCCCCAGTGGGAGGCTGGCTCTCCACTCGGTGGGATTTAAGACATGGCCAGTACTAGGACTGCAGCTAAGCCCCCAGTGGGAGGCTGGCTCACCACTCGGTGGGATTTTAAAACACTTGGCCGAGTACTTGGACTGCAGCTAAGCCTGGCGGGAGGCGGGCTCACCACTCGGTGCGATTTAAAACACTTAGGCGAGTACTTGGGTGCAGCTAAGCCCCGAGTTGGAGGCTGGCTCACCACTCGGTGGGATTTTAAAACACTTAGGCGAAGCGGATTGTGACTAAGCCCCAGTGAGAAGGCTGGCTCACCACTCGGTGAATTTTTACAAACTTAGGTAAGCGGATTAGCAGCTAAGCCACTTTGGGGGGGTGATTTTAACAAAAATTAATAACAATCCTTTGGGAAAATTATAACCTTCTTGATTTAGATAAACAAACTACAGAGGTACTTTTATTACATCTCATCAGGTAGTACTTAAGTATAAAAGGCGAAGCAGCTCCGCATTCAAGCTCGAGGCTCATCAATCAGCGTCGGCGTTGTAAAGATGGTACGCTCCATTTTGGAGAACTCTGGTGACAATGAAAGGACCTTCCCAAGTAGGAAGCGAGCTTGTGTGGTTTACGTTGATCCACTCGAGAGGACCAAGTCTCCTTCTTGGAAGGCTCGACTCTTCACATTTACGGCATGGAATCGGCGCAAGTCTTGCGATGAATGTCGAGCGGATCAGGGCCATCTCCTCTCTTCTTCTAAGAGATCATTTGCATCTGCCGGGCTTGTTCCGCTTCCTCTTGAGTAGAGTTAAACTCGAGGTGCATGTTGAAGCGGGTCACTCGGCGAAGCTGCTTCAGCTCCATAGACCGAGAAAGAATGGAGTTCTCCCGATCGACCCGATTAGGAGTGGTCCTCAATCCCCAAAGAACTGATGGAAGTTCATCGACCCAAGCTCTGCTGCATGTTTGAGGTCACGCATCGGTCGGGGTTTCGATCCTTTGAAATTAGACCGTTTTTGGCGTTACCTTGTCCATTCGATTGCGGGTGAGCAAGCTGAAGCATAGTCGACTGTATTGCCTTGAGGCGCAAAAGGCTTTGAACTTATCGGAATCAAAGTTTGACCCATTGTCGGTGATGATGCTATCGCGGAACTCCATATCTGAATATCAATTCTCGTGGCGATAGCGGTGCATGCATCGAGGTTCTTAATGGGCAGCTTTGATCCATTGATAAACTTGTCATTTGCCACTAGCAAGTGAGTGAAGCCGCTCTGCCGGTTCTCGATGGTCCGATCATGTCGGACCCGATCCTAAGTCACACGATCTAGCATGTAACACATCATATCACTTTGCGGCCTCACGCATACGGTATTCCCAATTGTCGCCTTACCATGGCCCGGGACCGTTTAGCGCCTTTTGGCTCGCATTATATGATAAGCGTCGCTAGCATCCATATGACAAGAACCGGGCCGACATGGCTGGTCGTGAACCCCAAGCGGCGCTAACCTATGGGGAGACGGGCATACATGAATCACGCCGAGCATGTCGGTCATCAGCGTATATATAAAGTATGTGCCTTTGGGCTATGAGGACTCCGGTATCCCGGGCTGTAGCGAGCTAGGCGGGACTCGAATAATACCGCGTGACATTTCCCGAAGGACGGACGTGTGAAGTGAAACACATGCCCGGCCAGTCAAGTGTCCAGCGGTAGTGCTGGGCTAACAGGACTCGGTGAACTAGAGCTGTAGCGGACTACTATCGCTCGAGAATCACGAGACTACATTTCCCCATATGAGAGGCTGCCAAGGATAAACAACTAGTTTAGCCGGATCCCACACATACCAAGCATTTCAAACATACACACATTATGCTCAATATGCGTAGATACAACATGGCATCACAACATAACTCTCGACTCAAATATTATTCATTAGGCTCCGAAGAGCAAGATATTACAAACATGGGTCTCATGACCCAACACTTTCGAAACATACAAGTCAAAGCACAAGCGGAAGCTAAATATATAGCGATCTGGAGACAACTATAAATGAAAGATTTGAGGCACGACTATCTACCGAGATCTGCCGAGGCACAAGATCGTGGCTGAGGTAACAAGCTAAGCGTCGAAAGTCGCGTGGAACTACTAAGCGAGGCCAGCGTCTCTACGCAAAATATAAAATAAGCAAGCGTGAGTACAATTGTACTCAGCAAGACTTACATCAGATCTAGCTACATATGCATCATTATCAAAAAGGGGTGGTGGAGTTTGGTGCGGCAAGCCAGCTTTGACTCGGTGGCTATCTGAACTACATTTGCAAGTAACTCTTTTGAGGTGGCGCTACGAGTCCACATATTCACCATATCAATACACCACTATGGACCGCTCCCATCTCCTTACGAGAGCGCCATCCATAGCACTCACGCTTATCTTGCGCATTTTAGAGTATCCACTTTCACTTGTCTATGAACTGATATGACAGCAGTCCTTCTCCGTGGACACGGACTATTCGAATAGATCATATTAACCTGCGAGGGGTGTACTTCTTCACTGCGCTCTCACCACTTACCGCCGTTTACGACATGTACTCGGCAACCTTCAGCGGAAGCCCAGCGTGGGTGTCGGCCTGACGGCCTACCTAAACACTCAAGTCCCTAGTCCGGGTTTATCGCCTATTGGGTTCCATCATGAGAGTCGGCGAGGTTTCCCATACAGCCCGAGCGATGTGTGCAGGGTTCCGAGATACCAAGCGGGCACTTTCGGTTTGACCCACAGTGCCTACCATAACACAACCCACCCCTAAGGTCAGCGTTGCGTCGCTGACATTGACATACTACAAACACAGAAACTACTTGCAACTCCGGACTAAGAACAAGGGTGGTTAAGAAGCCGTGTTGGGAGCGTAGTAATTTCAAAAATTTTCCTACGATCACGCAAGACCATGGTGATGCATAGCGAGATGAGAGTGTTGTCTCGTACCCTCGTAGACCCGCAGCGAGCGTTGGCGCAGCGTAGAGGAAGTAGTCGTACTTCTTCCCGATCCAACCGATCAAGTACCGAGCGTCGGCACCTCCGAGTTCTGCACCGTTCAGCTCGATGGCGTCCCTCGAACTCCGATCCAGCGAGTGTTGAGGAGAGTTTCGTCGACCTGACGGCGTGGTGGCGATGATGATGTTCCACCGCGCGGGGCTTCGCCTAAGCTCGCGCGGTATATTCGAGGTGTAGTTTGGTGGAAGGGGCACCGCTTTGCGGCTGAGAGCGATCTCAATGATCAACTTGTGTGTCATGGGGTGCCCTCTGCCCTGTATATAAAGGAGGGAAGGGGAGGGGCTGGCGGCCACCTATGGCTGCGCACAGAGTCCTACTCCCAGGGGTAGGATTCCCCCAATCCTAGTCAACTAGGGTTTGACCAAGGGGAGAGGGAGAGAGGCGCCACCTTCTCCTAATCCTAATAGGACTAGGGAAGGGGAAGGCTGCGGCCAGCATATGGCCCCTTTTCTCTTTCCCTAAGGCCCATCAAGGCCCATTGACCCCCGGGAGGTTCGGTAACCCCGGTACTCGGTAAAATTCCCAATTTCACGGAGTGATTCGGAATCAAACATAGGCTTCAATATATCAATCTTTATGTCTCGACCATTTGAGACTCCTCGTCATGTCCGTGATCTCATCGGGACTCGAACAACCTTGGTACATCAATATCATATAAACTCATAATAAGCATCGCCGAAGCGTTAAGCGTGCGGACCCTACGGGTTCGAGAACTATGTAGACATGGCCGAGACACCTCTCGGTCAATAACCAATAAGCGGGACCTGGATGCCCATATTGGTTCCTACATATTCTCTGAAGATCTTTATCGGTCGAGACCGCATAACAACATCGTTGTTCCCTTTGTCATCGGTATGTTACTTGCAGAGATTCGATCGTCGGTATCAATACCTAGTTCAATCTCGTTCTTGGCAAGTCTCTTTTCTCGTTCCGTAATACATCATCTCACAACTAACACATTTAGTTGCAATGCTTGCAAGGCTTATGTGATGTGCATTACCGAGAGGGCCAGAGATACCTCTCAGAGCAATCGGAGTGACAAATCCTAATCTCGAAATATACCAACCCAACATGTACCTTGGAGACACCTGTAATGTACCTTTATAATCACCCGATTCGTTGTGGCGTTTGGTAGCACCAAAGTGTTCCTCGGGCAAGCAGGAGTTGCATAATCTCATAGTCATAGGAACATGTATAAGTCATGAAGAAAAGCACTAGCAACAAACTATACGATCAGGTGCTATGCTAATGGAATGGGTCATGTCAATCAGATCATTCAACCAATGATGTGATCCCATTAATCAAATAACAACTCCTTGTTCATGGTTAGGAAACATAACCATCTTTGATTAACGAGCTAGTCAAGTAGAGGCATACTAGTGACACTCTGTAGGTTTATGTATTCACACATGTATTATGTTTCCGGTTAATACAATTCTAGCATGAATAATAAACATTTATCATGATATAAGGAAATAAATAATAACATTTATTATTGCCTCTAGGGCATATTTCCTTGATCTCCCACTTGCACTAGAGTCAATAATCTAGATTACACGTAATGATTCTAACACCCATGGAGTCTTGGTGCTGATCATGTTTTGCTCGTGGAAGAGGCTTAGTCAGCAGTGCGCAACATTCAGATCCGTATGTATCTTGCATATCTCTATGTCTCCCACGGACCAAATCCGGATGGAGTTAGGCGTCTTTTGATGTGCTTGGTTCTCTTGTGAAATCTGGATTCCTTTGCCAAGGCAATTGCACGATATTGTCACAAAAGATTTTCATTGGACCCGATACACTAGGTACAACACCTAGATCGGTTATGAACTCCTTCATCGAGACTCCTTCATTAGCTGCTTCCGAAGCAGCTATGTACTCAACTTCACATGTAGATCCATAGCGGCGCTTTGTTTGGAACTGCACCAGCCTGGCAGCTCCACCGTTTAATGTAAATCGTATCCGGTTTGCGATTTAGAATCGTCGGATCGGTGTCAAAACTTGCATCGGCGTAACCGTTCTGACGAGCTCTTTGTCACCGCCATAAATGAGAAACATATCCTTAGTTCTTCTCAAGTACTTAAGGATGTTCTTGACCGCTGTCGATGATCCACTCTGGATTACTTTGGTACACACTGCTAAACTTACTGACAAGGCACACATCAGGTCAGTACACAGCATTGCATACATGATAGAGCCTATGGCTGAAGCATAGGAACATCTTTCATTTTCTCTCTATCTTCTGCGGTGGTGGGCATTGAGTCTTACTCAACTTCACACCTTGTAATACCGGCAAGAACCCTTTCTTTGCACGATCCATTTGAACTTTTCAAAACTTTATCAAGGTATGTGCTTTGTGAAAGTCCTATTAAGCGTCTTGATCTATCTCTATAGATCTTAATGCCCAATATGTAAGCAGCTTCACGAGGTCTTTCATCGAAAACTCTTATTCAAGTATCCCTTTATGCTATCCAGAAATTCTATATCATTTCCGATCAATAATATGTCATCCACATATAATATCGAAATGCTCTGAGCTCCACTCACTTTCTTGTAAATCTGAGGCTTCTCCAAAAGTGCATATAAAACCAAATCTTTGATCACACTATCAAAGCGTTTATTCCAACTCGAGAGGCTTGCAGTCCATAAATGGATCGCTGGAGCTTGCACACTTTGTTAGCTCCTTTGGATCGACAAAACCTTACGGTTGCATCATATACAACTCTTCTTCGAAATCCATTCAGGAATGCAGTTTTAACATCCATTTGCCAAATTTCATAATCATAAAATCGGCAATTGCTAACATGATTGAGACGGACTTAAGCATCGCTCTGGTGAGAAGGTCTCATCGTAGTCAATCCCTTGAACTTGTCGAAAACCTTTTGCAACAAGTCGAGCTTTATAAACGATAACATTACCATCAGCGTCGGTCTTCTTCTTGAAGATCCATTTATTCTCAATTGCTTGCCGATCATCGGGCAAGTCAACCAAAATCCACACTTTGTTCTCATACATGGATCCCATCTCAGATTTCATGGCCTCAAGCCATTTTGTGGAATCTGGGCTCACCATCGCTTCTTCATAGTTAGTAGGTTCATCATGTTCGATAACATGACTTCCAAAATAGGATTACCGTACCACTCAGTGCGGATCTTGCTCTGGTTGATCTCTGAGTTCTGTAGAAACTTGATCTGAAGTTTCATGATCATCATCATTAGCTTCCTCCTATTTGGTGTAGGTGTCACGAAACTGTTTTACGTGATGTACTACTTCTCAATAAGGGAGTAGATCTGATTATCTCATCAAGTTCTACTTTCCTCCCTCACTTCTTTCGTGAAACTCTTTCTCCAAAAGTTTCGAATTTAGCAACAAAATCTTGCCTTGGATCTGTGATAGAAGGTGTACCCAACTGTCTCCTTTGGGTATCCTATGAAGACACATTTCTCCGATTTGGGTTCGAGCTTATCAGGTTGAAGCTTTTCACATAAGCATCGCAGCCCCAAACTTTCAAAAGCGACAACTTTGGTTTCTTGCCAAACCACAGTTCATAAGGCGTCGTCTCAGCAGTTTAGATGGTGCCCTATTTAAAGTGAATGTAGCCGTCTCTAAAGCATAACCCCAAAGCGATAGCGGTAAATCAGTAAGAGACATCATAGATCGCACCATATCTAATAAAATACGATTCGACGTTCGGACACACCATTACGTTGTGGTGTTCGGTGGCGTAAGTTCGAAACTATTCGCATTGTTTCAAATGTAGGCCAAACTTCGTAACTCAAATATTCTCCTCCACGATCAGATCGTAGAAACTTTATTTTCTTGTTACGATGATTTTCCACTTCACTCTGAAATTCTTTGAACTTTTCAAATGTTTCAGACTTGTGTTTCATTAAGTAGATATACCCATATCTGCTCAAATCATCTGTGAAGGTGAGAAAATAACGATATCATACGAGCCTCAACATTCATTGGACCACATACATCGGTATGTATGATTTCCAATAAATCTGTTGCTCTCTCCATAGTTCGGAGAGCGGTGTTTTAGTCATCTTGCCCATAAGGCACGGTTACATAAGTGCCAAGTGATTCATAATCAAGTGACTCCAAAAGTCCATCGGTATGGAGTTTCTTCATCGCTTTACACCGATATGACCTAAGCGGCGGTGCCACAAATAAGTTGCACCATCATTATCAACTCTGCATCTTTTGGTTTCAACATTATGAATATGTGTATCACTACTATCAAGATTAAGTAAAACAAACCATTCTTCAATGGTGCATGACCATAAAGATATTATTCATATAAATAGAACAACCATTATTCTCGATTTAAATGAATAACCGTCTACGCATCAAACAAGATCCAGATATAATGTTCATGCTCAGCGATGGTACTAAATAACAATTATTTAGGTCTAATACTAATCCGAAGGTAGATGTAGAGGTAGCGTGCCATTGCGATCACATCGACTTTGGAACCATTTCCCAGCGCATTGTCACCTCGTCCTTAGCCAATCTTGGCAATCCGTAGCCCTGTTTGAGTTGCAAATATTAGCAGAACCGTATCAAATACCAGTGCTCTGCGGTATTAGTAAGGTACACATCAATAACATGTATATCACATATACCTTTGTTAACCTTGCCATCCTTCTTATCCGCCAAATACTTGGGGCAGTTCCGCTTCGATGACCAGCTGCTTGCAATAGAAGCACTCGGTTTCAGGCTTAGGACCAGACTTGGGTTTCTTCTCTTGATCGACAACTTGCTTGCCGCTCTTTTGAAGTTTCCTTTTTCTTTCCTTTGCCCTTTTCTTGAAACTAGTGGTTTTGTTAACCATCAACACTTGATGCTCCTTTTGATTTCTACCTCCATGACTTTCAGCATCGCGAAGAGCTCGGGCATTGTTTTGGTCATCCCTTGCATATTATAGTTCATCACGAAGCTCTTGTAGCTTGGTGGCGTGATTGGAGAATTACATCAATGGCGCAATCATCCGGAAGATTAACTCCGGTTGAATCAAGTGATTGTTATATCCGGACATTACGAGTATATGCTCCTTGTGAGAACCGTTCTCCTCCATCTTACAGCTATAGAACTTATTGGAACTTCATATCTCTCAATCCGGGCATTACGCTTGGAATATTAACTTCAACTCTGGAACATCTCATATGCTCCATGGTGTTCAAAGCAACGTTGAAGTCGGTTCTAAGCCGTAAAGCATGGCACCTTGAACTATAGAGTAGTCATCAGCTTTGCTTTGCGGGCGTTCACAACCACGGCGCAGCCCTTACACCAGGCACGGCACCTAACGGTGCTTCGGGGCGTAATTCTTACAATGCAGCAATAAGGATAATCCTCAAATTCGGACCCAGTCCGTGTAATTGCTACCATCATCTTTCAACTTTGCTTTCTCAAGGAGCGCATTAAAATTCAGCGGAACAACGGCACGAGCCATCTATCTACACATCATAGACAAGCAAGATACTATCGGTACTAAGTTCATGATAAATTTAAGTTCAATTAATCATATTACTTAAGAACTCCCACTTAGAAAAATATCCTCAATTCTCTAAGTGATTGCGTGATCCATATCAACTACACCATGACCGATCATCACGTGTGATGGAGTAGTTTCAATGGTGAACATCAATATGTTGATCATATCTACTATATGATTCACGCTCGACCTTCGGTCTCCGTGTTCGAGGTCATATCTTATATGCATAGCTCGTCAAGTATAACCTGAGTATTCTGCGTGTGCAACTGTTTTGCACCGTTGTATTTGAGCGTAGAGCCTATCACCCGATCATCACGTGGTGTCTCGGCACGAAGAACTTTCATAGCGGTGCATACTCGGGAGAACACTTCTTGATAATTTAGTAAGGATCATCTTATAATGCTACCGTCAATCAAAGCAAAATAAGATGCATAAAGGATTAACATCACATGCAATCAATATAAGTGATATGATATGGCCATCATCATCTTGTGCTTGTGATCTCCATCTCGAAGCACCGTCATGATCACCATCGTCACCGGTAGCGACACCTTGATCTCCATCGTAGCATCGTTGTCGTCTAGCCAACTATTGCTTCTCGACTATCGCTACTGCTTAGTGATAAAGTAAAGCAATTACATGGCGTTGCATTTCATACAATAAGCGACAACCATATGGCTCCTGCCGATTGCCGATAACTTCGGTTACAAAACATGATCATCTCATACAATAAAATATAGCATCACGTCTTGACCATATCACATCACAACATGCCTGCAAAAACAAGTTAGGCGTCCTCTACTTTGTTGTTGCAAGTTTTACGTGGCTGCTACGGGCTGAGCAAGAACCGTTCTTACCTCGCATCAAAACCACAGCGATACTTCGTCAAATAGACTCCGTTTAACCTTCTCAAGGACGGGCGTAGCCACTCAGTTCAACTAAAGTGAGAGAGGCAGACACCGCCGGTCACCTTTAAGCAGCGAGTGCTCACGGCGGTGAAACCAGTCTCGCGTAAGCGTCTGGCGTAATGTCGGTCGGGCGCTTCATCTCACAATACCGCTGAACCAAAGTATGACATCTTTGGTAGGTAGTATGACTTATATCGCCCACAACTCACTTGTGTTCTACTCGTGCATATGACATCAGCGCATAAAACCAGGCTCGGATGCCCTTTGTTGGGGAGCGTAGTAATTTCAAAATTTTCCTCACGATCACGCAAGACCATGGTGATGCATAGCGAGATGAGAGTGTTGTCTCGTACCCTCGTGAACCAACAGCGAGCGTTGGCGCAGCGTAGAGGAAGTAGTCGTACTTCTTCCCGATCAACCGATCAAGTACCGAGCGTCGGCACCTCCGAGTTCTGCACGTTCAGCTCGATGGCGTCCCTCGAACTCCGATCCAGCCAGTGTTGAGGAGAGTTTCGTCGACCTGACGGCGTGGTGGCGATGATGATGTTCCACGGCGCGGGCTTCGCCTAAGCTCGCAGCGGTATATTCGAGGTGTAGTTTGGTGGAAGGGCACGCGCTGCGGCTGAGAGCGATCTCAATGATCAACTTGTGTGTCATGGGGTGCCCTCTGCCTTTATATATAAGGAGGGAAGGGAGGGGCTGGCGGCCACCTATGGCTGCGCACAGGAGTCCTACTCCCAGGGGTAAGATTCCCCCAATCCTAGTCCAACTAGGGTTTGACCAAGGGAGAGGGAGAGAGGCGCCACCCCTTCTCCTAATCCTAATAGGACTAGGGAAGGGGAAGGCTGCGACCAGCATATGGCCCCTTTTCTCTTTCCCTAAGGCCCATCAAGGCCCATTGACCCCGGGAGGTTCGGTAACCCCGGTACTCGGTAAAATTCCCAATTTCACGGAGTGATTCGGAATCAAACATAGGCTTCAATATATCAATCTTTATGTCTCGACCATTTGAGACTCCTCGTCATGTCCGTGATCTCATCAGGGACTCGAACAACCTTGGTACATCAATATCATATAAACTCATAATAAGCATCGCCGAAGCGTTAAGCGTGCGGACCCTACGGGTTCGAGAACTATGTGAACATGACCGAGACACCTCTCGGTCAATAACCAATAAGCGGGACCTGGATGCCCATATTGGTTCCTACATATTCTCTGAAGATCTTTATCGGTCGGACCGCATAACAACATCGTTGTTCCTTTGTCATCGGTATGTTACTTGCGAGATTCGATCGTCGGTATCAATACCTAGTTCAATCTAGTTCTTGGCAAGTCTCTTTTCTCGTTCCGTAATACATCATCTCACAACTAACACATTTAGTTGCAATGCTTGCAAGGCTTATGTGATGTGCATTACGAGAGGGCCGAGAGATACCTCTCCGAGCAATCGGGTGACAAATCCTAATCTCGAAATATGCCAACCCAACATGTACCTTGGAGACACCTGTAATGTACCTTTATAATCACCCGATTCGTTGTGACGTTTGGTAGCACCAAAGTGTTCCTCGGGCAAGCGGGAGTTGCATAATCTCATAGTCATAGGAACATGTATAAGTCATGAAGAAAAGCACTAGCAACAAACTATCGATCAGGTGCTATGCTAATGGAATGGGTCATGTCAATCAGATCATTCAACCAATGATGTGATCCATTAATCAAATAACAACTCCTTGTTCATGGTTAGGAAACATAACCATCTTTGATTAACGAGCTAGTCAAGTAGAGGCATACTAGTGACACTCTGTAGGTTTATGTATTCACACATGTATTATGTTTCCGGTTAATACAATTCTAGCATGAATAATAAACATTTATCATGATATAAGAAATAAATAATAACATTTATTATTGCCTCTAG
The DNA here is from genome assembly GCA_021605205.1 of Aegilops longissima. Classification (NCBI taxonomy): domain Eukaryota; kingdom Viridiplantae; phylum Streptophyta; class Magnoliopsida; order Poales; family Poaceae; genus Aegilops; species Aegilops longissima. The sequence continues at coordinate 24,944 of JAHIAM010005281.1, forward strand.
GGCATATTTCCTTCA
>JAHIAM010005282.1:0-22600 GCA_021605205.1 Aegilops longissima
AAAACAATAATTGAATTGTATGCATTTTATGATTAAATTTAATAAATGTAACATTTCTGCAAAACTATGATAATTAAAATATTCATTGGTATTTTCAGAAAAAACAACTGCAGATGACTACTTATGCCAACCGAACTTCTTCGGGTTAGTTTATTCATCTATTCTTTGGCATGCTGGTTCTCATAACGCCTTCTTGGACCTTCTCTTTGTCCGACAAATTCCTGAGATATTGGGCTAGCGCCTTGTGTTTAGCCCTCACACCATGCTTCATTTGGTATCCTTTGGCAACTCATTGGCGTGCTCAAGAATACTAATGAAAGCCAGGTCCAAATATTTGCCACGAGCAGCAAGCGATCGACATACGCTAAGCACGTTGCACTATCCATTCTGCAATTTTTCAAGGGTTTTCGAGTGTGCATCCATCTCTCCTTGGAAATGTCCGATAATCATGAGAATAAGGCTGCAAGTTAAAATTATGTATGATATAAGCTGCACCATTGTTTACAGTACCTAATATTTCCTAAGTTTCATTCTGTAGTGCCTATAAATTATTTTTAAAGTTAATCCTAGTTGACTTTAGGACCGGATGTTGGTTATCATCATGTGGTGGCAATGGTGGGCTCAGCGCAACAAAGTCTGAGAGGGAGACAAGCCAAGCCGATGGATGACACGCAATTCGCTGCTAGGGTTGCATGCACGGCCGGAGAGTACCAGGGGTGTTTTTGCAAAACAACCTCCCGCTAGCAAGCGCCTCGCTGGTCCCCTCCTCCAGTCGACGGGGCATTCATTGAAGATGGCATGCAAGGGGGATGGGGCGTGGTTGCGCGGGATCACACAGGAGAGGTGGTGGCTGCGCGGGCTGGACGCGTTGATCATGCCGCGGATGCTTTCAGCACCGAGCTGGTGGCCGTAATAAAGCTAAATGCTTGCCCTAAAAAAAGCGGTCCAGTTCTTTTGGCTGTTTTTCAAACAAACGGGAACTATATCTTTTGACGATCGTGATTCTCAGGAGACCTAAGTGTTGTTCACTAACTTACCTTAGTTTTTTTTACACCATAATTTACCTTTGCTAAACTCTTGACGCCCCCCCTAATATTCAACCAGGTGGGTCCCCTCCCTTGATTTCCTCCAACCGAAGAAATCTATACGTGGATATATGCCCGGGTTGTTACGATCCCTATAAATAGGGATCCTTTGAAACCTCATAGATCATAGTTCGTCCTCTGCCTGCCTTTACTCAGCAAGACCGAAGGGCGGAGCAACCAGAATCCAGCAAGACCGAATGACGGAGCCAAACATGAATCCTCGGTAACTCCCCACTATCTCCTGCTGCAGCCGCTGCTATTTTTGTGCCACGATCTTAATCCCATGATCTCTTGTTGCAACCCCACTCGTTGTTTGCATATTCATGTAACTTAGCATGTTTTTAAACAAATAAAGGTGGGGCGTTAGGGAGGCGCTAGATTTGTTTCCTACCATATTGGCAGTTCATTGATTAATTCCAATTAGGGCAGCGGGCGCTTGCCTTCTTTTTTCCTTTCGCACGAGTTATGGAAGGCATCGATGGCACATCTTTTAATTCCATACTACTGACCATGATTAGCGCCTAGAGTTGAGGAGACCACGGTTGGATAGTTTTTTATTTTCGAATCTTGATTTTATTTCAGATCAGCGCCTTGCAATGGAGATTACCTTATATGACCGTTCAAACGTAACCAAGCTGAATCTAATGCTAGTATTTGCACATTCATGGAACTCAGCTTGCTTGTAAACAAATTACCTCATGAAGTAGCGTAGAGCACAATTTTTATGTTGGTATATATAAGTTGTATTCGTCTGTATGAGTGTTTAAATTGTATACCATGCTGAATCTAATCACACTTGCACATCCATTGAACCCAGGATGCTTCTTTGCCGCCATATGAGGAGTTCATAAAGGGATTAAACACGTAGCAAGGGATGTACATCCAGTTGATAGGACTGGGTGGACTTCTCAAGACACCTAGCATCAAAATCAGACGTGTACTGTGCATGGCCATTGCTAATTCATATGATGCAGAGCAGGATGCCTTTATCATCAACGGGAGACCATGTAGGATCACACTAGAAGATGTAGCGCATATAACAGGCATGCCCTGCCATGGGAAGAAGCACGTCCCTTCAAATCTTGATGATAATATGGAGTTGTGGAAGAAACTGAAAGACCGTAATGACACCAAAATAACTTTCAAAGGATTGCTAGCCAAGATGAAAGGCAGCACACCAAATTTTTCAGGCCATTTGTCTTGTACACCATAGGCAAATTTGTATGCCGAACAAAAGAGGAGTATGTGGATAACAAATATATTAGGATTGTTAGAAACGTTGAGACGATAAAGGGCACAAATCTTGGACAGCTAACGCTTGACTATCTTATGGATAGCGTGAAGAATTTTGTAAATGGTGAGGCAATTCGGAGGAATCTACCACTGCTGCTGCAGGTAACTCGTAGAAGTACAATTATCACTTACCTAACATACATTACATAATGTACGAGAATATTTGTAAACTGCTTTTGTTGTCATGCAGACATGGTACTACGAGAAGTTCAGAGTGCACCAATTGGACTCTAGCATCTCGTATGAATCAAGGTTAAGGCGCTGATCCAGAACTGGAGCGAGGAGAAGGCAAAAAAGTTGACACTATAATCCAGAATAATTATCTGGGAGTTGGAGAGGTAAAATGTCAGCACATTGCCTGGATTATGTAACATGTATATTTTTAAATCATACTAACGACACTAAACTGCAATATGTTGAGGACCTGATGAGGCCTTTCATTCCAGCATGAGATGGTACGCTGGCCAAACCAAGACTGGCGGTTAGGTAAATGAGTTACATCAGGCACCCAATATATATTGTAACATTGCAACTAGTATGAAGTTATATGATTCTAACTGTTTCAAAGTCTCAGATAAAGGTACTCGTCGGACGTGTATTGACTGATTTGCAAGAAGTTGCCTCCCTCGTGCGGGAGGCTGGTGCACAACAAGTTGATAGGATGTGCACCCTTGAAAAGAAAATGGATGAGTGCCTTAGGCGTACCCATACAAATGGCAAGCTCACAGAGGACCTCATCAAAGAATTGAACGTAAGCCTAGAATTATGAGATTAGTATATGTAATTGGAAATTTACGTGTAGAAGGTTTTTTCTAAATTAGTTTACTATGAAAACACCCCGGACTAACATGTATTTTTTAAAGACAAAACGCGACAGAATATTTCCAGGACTGGAGGACATACATCTTTCTTACCTCGGGGCACCTTCACACCCAATGGAGGCCTCTGTTGAGAATGCTGAACAGGCTTCTGACCAGGGGAAACAAAATGATGTCACGGAGGTCGCTGCTAAGCACCATTGTAAGCAGGGAATGATGACATGGAGCCCCCAATGAAGAACCTTGATAAAGAATTTGACGTATGCATGTTAACTTAATTATGAAACAATCATTGTCGTTTCAGAAATAACATGTGATCTTCCACGTACAGGATGAAGCATTTGAAAGAGCTGATAGAAAAATCAAACAGGATCTCAGTGGTATTCATAAGCTTTTGAAAGAGGTGGATGATATCCAGGGTGCTCCTAGTTTGGATAAGCAAATGCATTCCAAAGCCACCACAAGCCTTGAAGAATTCCAGGTGATGCACATTTTACCTATAATTGAGGAAGAATCTGCTAAAGGCTAACATGCGGTTTATTTCTTATGACAGATTCCGTTCAACATATGGAGTAAGTAGCACTCTGTGAAGGCTACGAGATCGCGAGTGCCCGAATAGCCCCGTGCCTTCGCAGATGATGACTGCCATGATGAATCCTTTCGAAAGCAGCAAGAAGTAAGTGTGGTTGAATCAACGCCACCAAATCATGGGGGCGAAAAGAAAAATCTGTCAAAGCAAACGAGCAACTCGGGTAAGCCGAGGTGCTACCAGCTTAAAGACTGGTTCAAGGGCTACTGAATGTGTCCCGGCTTATAGGTCTTTCACCACATGGATTCCTGGCCTAATAAGCTGCGGCGAGGACCCATTGTTGGTTCAATCCTGGGCCACATCAGGCGGCCCATGGTGCATACAAGGGAGATTTCCAGAAGACTTGACGGACACGACAAGATGCAGGATTTGTGGAGGGATCTACCTCCTTGTACGTAGCCGACTAGGTTCATGTATGCTAGGACCCTCGGTGTACTATATAAACCGAGGGCCAGGCTTGTAGACACATATCAAAAATCACTTGGCAGTTTATCTGTACTCTGTACACACTCCAACACAAGAAACACATACTCCCTCCGTCCCAAAATACTTGTCGGAGAATGGATAAAATAGATGTATCTACAACTAAAATATATCTAGATACATCTATTTGTTAAACAAGTATTTCGGACGGAGGAGTACAAGACATGGGGTTTTATCTTTTCGGAGAGCATGAACCTGGGCAAAATTTATGCCCGTGGTATTATCATTCCATGACGCCTAGTTTAGTATCCATACCGGTAGGTATGCGGTTTTACCATGTAGTCGTCCGATTGCCCTGCGATCCGTAAAGTAGTTGGATATTGCATGAGGGCACAACAAGTTTTAAGTTTTTTTTTAGAAATATACTTGGTCACAGGTTCAGAAATTTACATATTTGTCGGTCTCTCACGCCAAGTTCAGAAGTTGAAACTCAAAAATTCCAATTTTGTAGGTCATAAGTTCTGAAACTTGTGATTTTACCGGCCGCTCGTACAAATTTTTAGAAGTTGGAACTTAAAAAATTAAAAAACAACTCAAAACATCTTCAAAATGGATCTAATTTGAAAAGCCCTCGTCACCAGAAACGCGAATATACAAACAAAAGTCAATTTGAATTTTTGATTCAAAAGATACGAAAGATTATAAATCGAAACCAAATGAGAAAAAGGGGGGTTGCGTGCCCTCACCCCTGAGTGCTACAAATCCTCTCTACTCGCCTACCTAAGCGCAAATCCTTGCAACACATGCCATCTTAACATCAGCGATGACTAGATCATCCGCCAAGGTGGGGTCCACTCCACTGACTTTCTTCGCATGCGACACCGCCACGCCACCCGCCAATCTCGCGCATGCCTGATAGCCAGCGCATCCCTTCGATGTAGACTTAGGGCGGTCGCGAGCTACCATGCCCCTAGCGCGTTGTCCAATCAGTATTGCCAACTCAGTTGCCATTCAAACAGCACGTGTGCATTGCCATGAAAAGCTGGTGGTTTAGGCCTCAAGGAAAGTCGTTTCTCACATGTAGTTCATTACTATTTTTACTGCAACAATAGTTTTAACTCAGACATGTTTCCAGTGTCTTTTAACTATTGACTAGTAGAACACCCGTGCGTTGCTACGGGCTACAATGCATATAAATGATTCAAATAAATAATTAAGATTGTCTCTAAGATTAAACCTCATTTCTCCCTCTTGTCTTGGCATGTTCGGACATCAAAATGGTGCTCAACGCTCTTCCCAAAATCAAACCGTCTACACAGTCCAGACTCCCCCAAAACCATTCCATTTATGGTGTAGAAATATGGTTGCCCAGATTATTCACCATACTATTTCCAACACGCAGTCCAAGAAAAACACCACCCCACGTCAACCCTTTTTTTTGGCCGAACCCTCCCCTTCCCGCTCTGTTTCCCGTCGTAGTGGGACATTTCTCATTGGATCCCTCTTATTTAAAACTGGATGACGCCCACCTCACCTTTGCCATGGCGCCCTCTTGCCTTCACACCGCTTCCTCACGAACCGCCAAGGAGGAGTCCCCTGCCAATCATCCCACTCTATGCCTTGATCCCTCTCACCGAGTTCGTGTCGATCATCCACCACCATCAAGGGGCACAAGGCGCGCCGCCCATGACACCTCCCAAGCCAACAACGCAGACCTGATGTCTCCTGGACCATTGTCACGTTGTAACATACAGTTGAATGTCTTGCATTACCATCAAGCAAAAATTTAATGTTTGTTGTTGGGCATGCAATTGATACACCACCATGTAAAGCAAACAACCAATGCATTTACCCTTTTATCCTAACCAAAAAATTGCATGACTTGATGAAAAGAATATGAACCGCCCGCTCATGCAATTTACCGTAAAGCCATCTGTAATGAAATTCAATTTGTCACATTTTCTAAAGTAGGGAATTATTTCGCTTAGACAACCATAACTGAACAGACAAACCCCAATCCCCATCCCGCTCACTCTGAACCCTTACTCTTATCATAATATCCACTAACTCGTGTTCCGAGTGAGCTAGTGATCAACACCACCATGGCAGACCAGCAGCAAAAAACAAGGGCGGCAACCGCCTTCCTATCTTAGTGATAGTACCTCCTGGTTCTATACTGGACCCACCCTTCATCCCGGGCTCTAGCACATCGTCGTCACGCTCATACATTGCTACGTAAAAATAAAGCTATGAACAGAAATGTTCGCCCAAAGCACTTAAGAGATAAACCTAAACTGCTTTTAGGTCACCAAATTTACCAATTATATGCTCCAATAAACCAAATGAAAGACAGGGCATATCAAGTTGGAACCTTGAGTACAAATTTATTCTCCTCACTTTCTATCCGATATACCTAAAACTGCTTTTAGGTCACCAAATTTACCAATTATATGCTCCAATAAACCAAATGAAAGAGAAGGCATATCAAGTTGGAACCTTGAGTTTCCCTTCAACGGAAGTTGGAGCCATGAGCTAAATACGAGAACCTAAAGAGATAACATTCGAAATGTTTGAGGCACTGGGAAAACCATCTAAAACCTAATAAAAATCTAGCTGAAATATAAGTACTTGATTAATATTGCATGGATACAACCAGCATTGCCACCGGACAAAACAATTATTGACACCAAATTGTTCTAATCAAGAATGTGTATTAAACTTGACAGAATATGGTTTTCATGCATAGAGTGACAAGTTTTCACTCTCACCCGCTTCTTATTGGAGCAGAAGGCCACAACCCAGTTCCTCCTGAAAAATGAGACCAAGGTGTGGCATTGATACATTTATAGCCCAAAACAGGGCAACAACGAGATGTGCAAGAACTAAAAATAAAGTGCTAAAAGCATGGTTTACTAAGGATAACCGTTCATATACTGAAACATAGATAAACAACAAGTAAATTCAAAACATGCTACCCCCGTGCCAGGAAAGAACTTCAACATACAGAAAATTTGATGCATGGAGCTTCAAGCTTCACCAGCCAGCCGACGTGTTCTTTAGTTCTACACCGGTTCATTGCCACCTTGGAATGGTAGCTTCCATCATCTTCGCTGCCACGATGACCCGAAATTGGTCCAACTCTAGAGTGATGTGCGTTGGTTACAAAGGCCATGAACGTAGCAACCGGTCCTTCTAATTCATACCTCTTGGCATAAAAACAAAACGGATTATCTCACTCAACTTCTAGAGGGATTCGAGTCATCGTTGAAATCTGGAGGAAGAAGAAGACCGTAGACCAGCAGTCTGAGAAAGGAAATGGTCATGAGAAGAACAATGAAGATACTATTGTCACCTGAGCCGATTACATAATGGGGTAAAAAACATGATTGGACGAAACATATATTTTTGTTAGGTTGAAAATCAGAAACATTGTGTCAATTTATAAAAGCCACAGAAAACATACTTGCTGATTCATTCGACAACATGAGAGCTCAAACTAAGTGGAAGTGGCAAGAACGTGCTTACCTAACCTGATCTCAGCTATTTTCATATGAGCTTTACAAATTTTACATACTGTGTTAGATATGTCTTTCTGTTCTCAGGTTTTTAACTGAAAAAACATGATACTATAAAATTTGTCCTCACCGAGCCGGTGGGTTCAACGGTATGATTATGGCTCACCCTTGGCGTGCTTCGGCGATGATCACCTTTGGGGAGCATTAAGGTGAATGCCGTGCTGTCCGATGCCATGCTGTCACATGATCATGTAACTGTAATAAGAACTCCGGGTGATAGAATATGCATGAAAACAATTGATCAGTTCATCATATCCCCTGCCACTAGCTACAAAATATAACAATATCCACATGTTTTATATCCCCTGTCACCAACTACAACATGTGAAAATCTTGACAGGTAACAAATTGGTAAGTGAGCAACATCTATGCTGTCATGTAAACAATAATGACGAGGTTCAGTCAGAGTCAAGATGTCATTGTGTTGTATTGTCAAAGAAAAAGGACGTTCGCATGGCATTGCTACCGTGAAAAAAACTGCATGCCAGCAACTCAATAGTACTAAGATATACCTCTTGGCCAGTTTAATAGAGGGCAGAACTCTAAAACAAAACAAAAATGCATTCAAGAGGGCATTGCTTAGCGTTTAGTAATTTTCTACTCAACTATACTCCCCAAACATTTCTTCAAGACATTTTGTATCCCTTCCAGTTGAGTTGTTGAGATATCTTACATAAATGTTTTCCAGATATAATAGTTCAGTTTGAAGCAGAAATCAAAAAACGTGTTTATGTGATAACCTGTAATAGATAGACTTCACTCTCAAAATACATGTTTGTATCTTCATTACAATTTGGAGAAGTAGCTATCCAAACCAAGATGCTGCAATCTTAGAGAAGAGAAGGCTGAATCATACCGTATACCAGTATTAGCTCCGGGCACGAGCACAAATCACTCTGATATTTTCTGCTCTGTCTGTGCACTTCATGCCCAGCTTGGTGCCGCATTGCTTGCTGCCACTACCTGACGGAGCACACCAACCATGTAATCCACGGTCCACCCAACAAGGCATTCTAATAAGTAATCCACCACGACTGTATCCACGATCCACACAGACCATATGCATCCGACAGCTGTATCCAAAACCAAGAAAATCACGGAACAAGTCTGGCGATGGCTGCTCATCTTGATGGTTCTCTCTCGAAATTGTGTGTCGCCTGTATGTTCGGGAGAGAGATGAGGAGGACGGCCCAGAGATTCCTCCGGGCGGACATTCCTGCAGGAGGCGAGTGGTAGCGAGCATCGTGTAGCGGAGGCCGGCGAAGGTGAGGACACGTCCAAATGCCGCATCGACCAGCGCAGGCACGTCGTGATGGGGAAGGGCTCGAAGGAGATGACGAGGTCGTCGATCAGGAGCGGCGGAGGACAAGTTTGAAGAGCCGACGACATCGCGTAGTGGATTCAGCGTGGAGGAAGGAGGCTGGCGGCGTTAACCTAGCCGCCACGGTGTAGGGCAGCGGCAGTCGGGAAACGCGAAACGAGGATGGAGGTGGAGGGCGTTTCTGGCGTGGATCGTGTTGACTGGCTTTTTTCTGGAAGGAAGACTTCCCTTGTTTTCTTACGACAGTTTTTTAGGCGCCGGCGCACCGGCCGAAACTTTCAGCCGGTCCAGCCATAGCCGCTCGATGCGAGCCGCGCGGGCGGTTGGATCTGGAGCAAAAAAATTTTTGCCCCAGCTTCTTCTTCCTCGGGCCCCCGTGGCGCATCTCCGGCGAGATCCCCGCGGCTCGCAGCACTGCGCAGCCGCAAGGCCCCCGCGGCGCATCTCCGGCGAGCCCCCCCGCGGCTCGCAGAGCCGCACGTCGCCGGCCGCAGCACCGGTTGTTCCTCGTTCTTAATTTGCCGGTCTCAGCGAAAAATTCCACCGGACACAGCAAAAATTCTTGACGGTTCCAGCAAAAACCAATAAAACGCTGGCAGCAAAATTGGAAAAAATCGACGCCGTTCCAACAAACCAAAAACCTGATGGTATCAAAAAATTGAAGCTTGTTCCAGCAAATCGAAACGCTAGTGGTAGAAAAAAATGAAAAAATAGAGCACTGGTTCCAGAAAAGTCAAGAAGCCGGTGGTAGCAAAAATTGACACTGGTTGCATCAAACCACAAAACGGTTGTAGCAAAATGATTCCAGCAAAAAAAGATGGCAGCAAAATTTGGTTAGTTCCAGCAAAAAACGAAGACGGTGGTAACAAATTAGTATACTGGTTCCAGCAAAAACAAACATGGAAGCAAAATCTGGAGTTGAAGAAAAAAGTTTGAACAAAATGATTCCAAAAAGATGCAATCAGTTTAGCAGAAGCTACAACCGGCGATTCAAAAAGCTACAACCAGTTGGCACAAACAATTGGACAGGTCTTCTTCCGCCATGGCTGCTGCGCGGGGTACCGGGGGGAGGGGAGGAGGGTCGCTGGAGTTGCAGCCGCCTCGGTTTCTTGTGGCCGCTGTGGAGGTGCTCGTGGCAGCGGCCTCGGAGCTGTTCCGTGGCAGTGAACTCACACGGAGGCAAGGTCATGGTTGCTGCAGGGGAGAAGAGACAGAGAGGAAGAGGGGAGATTGAGGGGGAGCGAGCGGTGGATGGATAATAAAGGGAGAGCGAGCGGTGCACGGGTCCCACAGAACACGTCGTCGCAAGAGGACCAGGGACCGCTCGATCTCTCTTTCATCGTACGTGCCGTGTGTGACCGGCCCAATCTTCGGTCGGCACACCGGCCACAAACGTTTCCCTTTTTGGTTGGATGAAAAAAATCGATGGCGGCGATGGGGTCGTGCGAGGGAGGAGGACGGAGACGGACGACGACAGCGTCGGACTCGTTCATTAGGAGTAGAGATAATTGCACCTTATATTTAAATGTGATATGTACGTTTTTGTTCATCCATACCTATTGGACGAGTTTCTATGCATATTTATTTCTTCGAGAAGGAGGATGAAACCTCCGACCTCTGCACTGTGCACACTTTATGAACATAACATATTTTCTCAAGAAAGTTTAGATCAAAAGTACCCCCAACGTACAAGCGTAAGTGTATACTCCTACATTCCTAAACATAAGGCCTTTTGATATTCCAATGCAGAGCCTAATGAAATCCATCTATATACATCCGTATGTAGCCCAAATATGTAGCCCCTAATGAAAAATCTAAAAGGTCTTATATTTAGAAATGAAGGGAGTATATTATAACTGATGTGTGAAATAAATCAATTTCATATCACTGACTTACACAATAAGTAGTGTCCGACTCATGTCTGCTGCTTAGGGTGTGTTTGGTTGAGGAACCAAGTGGAACGGAATGGAATGATTCCATTCCATAGGAACGGTCCGTTCCATTCCTGTGTTTGGTACCAACAAAAAGAAGCGGGTTGGTTCCGTTCCGGTGTTGGTTAGAGAGATGGAACGAAAAATGGAACCACATAAATTTCAAAATTTTGTCGGCATTTCATTTGTACTTCGAAGAAAATAAACATGACAACATATATATTGACAAGAACCACACATATATGACATAAACCAAACACAAACTTAACAGAAAGTATCAAGTTCATCCATCACATCCAAAAGCAATCAGCCATACATCAGTTCACATACAAATCATCCAAAAGCAACCATGTGCACTATACATGCCAAGTTATCATACTTGACAGCCATACAACCTTATCGAAATATAGTTTGGAAGTTCTTCTTCACATACCTACTCACCCAAACGGACTTGTTGGTTTCAGAAAGTTTCAGGAGCGCTCTTGCGGTCTTGCGGTTGTCAACAAGATGATCATAGTGGTGTGATCTTCATCAAATTCTTTCAACAAAACAGCGGCTATTATAGCCCGAACAATGACTGACATTGCGACTATTGCAAAAAAAAAAAAAACAGCGGCTTCCACCAGATTTCACATGACCGTGGTCTTCGTGACCATCTACAAATGAGCGCCCATAAAAGGTCATCGGGGGTAATTTGTGCGTTATTAGCTATTCGATGACATTTTTAGCTCGTCATAGTAGGCCCGATCTCTTGTAGTGAAAAATATGGCTAGCAATGACTTCGAACCATGGATCTAGGTTGTACACAGCAGCACATATTGAAGTAAAAATTGGGTAACCATGGATCTGTGTACTACACAGAAGCACATATATATGAAACAAATTGTCGTGGAATTGTCACGGCAGATGTCCTCGTGAAAGGACTTAGTCGCAGGGCCATCGTACGGGTTAACTTAGAGGGGTTAAAGCGGACACAAAGACACGAGAGTTATACTAGTTCGGCCCCTTCGATGAAGGTAAAGCCTACGTCTAGTTTGTGATGGGATTGATGTGATTTCGGCGACTAGGGAGCAATAGCTTCGCCTAAGCCTCGAATTGTCTTTCTCTAAACCGCCGGGTCGTCCCCTTATATACACGGGTTGGCCTGGCCGGTTCTGAGTCCGAGGCGGCTCATACAAGTGTCCGGCTCGGTCTCTTCTTTCTCTTATCTTACAGCAAGTTACATGACTAAGGCGGTTTACATTTACGGACCCTAATCCGCCTCGGGCTCCGGGCCTCATGCCTTCGTGGGCCCTGATTATGGCGAGATAACCCGACCCCTTGAGGCGGTTTACATTCAGTAGTTATATCCCCAACATTAGGCCCCAGTTGACTTGAACGGTTCATGTTAATCTTCAACATCTTAGGAAACTCGAATCTCCTTCATATTTAGTAAACCGCCATCTGATTTAACCGCCGGCGTCATCCTCCGACCACAACAGCGGGCGCCTTGCGTCATCCTTAATAAAAAACCCAAACAGTAAGATTCCCTTCATTTAATGCTATCCCGAAATCGAGCGACCTGCGCCGTCCGCCGCTTTAACTCCTCGATTCTCGCGCTTGTCAATTACTCCATTTCTTTATAAATAGACCGGCGGGCCCTTTCTCTTCCTTCTTCTTCCGCTTCTTCTTCCCAGACGCTCCAGCTCGAAGCTCCGCCGTCGCCTCCGACCTTCGACGCCAGCGTCGCGCCAGGCGCTGCATCAACCTGATTGTACCGAGGCTCTGGCGCTCCTCCGCTTTCTGCGCGCGGGTAAGGCCCTCTTCAAGCCCTAGATCCGCATCTGCAGGTTCCTGTTCATCTCGTAGTTCATAGGCGTTCATCCTAGTTTCCTCATACCTGCTCTGCCATGGCGTATTATTCAACCGTAGTATACATCTGTGCGGCACTGCTCCGCCGTCAGTTTAATTCTTTGTACACCTTTCTTTTTGTTCAGACCCTCTTGTTTAGAACGCACGAACCTTCCTGCCCTTTATAAGGCTTGCATAGGTCGCAGAAATTGTTTTTTACTGAATCTTCGGTAGATCCAAATTACCTCCATTCGCATGTGAAACCTGTTTCTGTCCACACTTAGCAGATTTTCCAGTTCTGTCTCTTTGGGCGGTTTGACTTTTGATAGCTAATCCGTCATACTCCATTAGTCCTCAGTTAAACTGGAATTGGAAATTGGCTGCCGAATTGCCGGTTTAACATTGTATAATGTGTCTGAACCGTTAACGGTGAATCATTTTTCACCTTTCCTTTCGCAGTTTAGTCTTCCGGATGGCCAAACAATTCTCAGCTTGCAATTGGGTCCGGTCCAAGATCACTGAGACGCAACTCAACGGATGCGTCACCACTGGCGCTTTAGCTTCAAAAAATGTCCTCCATTGGCGGGTTCCGGATGCCGAATGCCCTCCCGATCCGCAAGAAGGAGAAGTAGTTGTGTTTATGCAGCACTTAGACCGGGATTCGCCGCCGGATCAAAATTCTTCCGGGATGTCCTTGCAAGTTTTCAACTCCATCCACAGGATATTGGCCCGAACTCGTGTCAAATATATGCAATTTCCAAGTTTTCGTGAAGTCTATCTTCAAGAAGAACCATCGTGGAGTTGTTCGGATTTCTTCCACTTGAACCGCCTGCAGAATTTTCGGATGGTCCTAACACGGAGCTAGGCGGCGTTTCAATCCAGAAAAGGAAGGAAGTAGACTTTCCTCACGCCAAACACCATAGCCATCCGAAAGATTGGAACCAAACCTGGTTCTACTGCCGAAATACTGCTCCTAACAACGAGAATCCTTTGCCGGGTTACCGCCCTCACCGGCTTAGCAACCATCACCCGTTGCCTTCACGCTTGACCGCCGCAGAACGGAACAATTTTGCGCCTCAAATTATCAAACTTCGGGCTCTAATGGCCAATGGCTTAACTGGTGTGGACCTTGTGCGATGTCGGGTTTCTTGGTGCATCTTGCCATTAAGCCGCCGCCCGGATTGATGCCGAATACACCGGCAGCGTCCAAGACCCTCAAAGAGCGTCACGAGCTACCAATAACGAGCTTGAAGTCACGAGAGCGTGAAGAGGATGCTTGATGAACCGATCTCTCGCAGCCAAACCGGGTTGGCCCGTTACGTGTTGCCAACAAACCACCTGCGGTAAGGCTCCGCTCACCGCTTTTCGACATTAATACCTTATTGATATATATTAATCCTTGTTACCTCGTGCCAACATCATACGAAGCGGACCGAACCGCCCGGGCTCCGGTGTAAAGTCCAAGACCACCAAGAAGGCTGGCAAGAGGAAAACCGCCGAAGTCTTCGATCCGCGGAAGCGAAGATTCGAAGCTGAGGTAAAGCTTGATTTATCTTGTCCCTTTTATTCTTCCTTTTCTGACAATTTTAACTCCGGATGATGCTGAAGCCTGTCCATGCCGACCTCGTTGAGGTAATCTTTCTTTCTTCGAATCCGATCTCGTGCGGTTAAAAGAATTGCGCACAGTCCGGAAAGTGAAAAATCTCATTCCTGTGCTCATTTGAATCCAAACCTTTCCTTGAAGACACAGCAAGCTGAAGGCGCCGTCATGACCCGCACGTGGTCAACAAATTACATCGTCCGGTTTACGAGATACACCAACCCGGAAGCGTCGTCGAGGTGATTTGTTCTCCGAAAAGCGTTATCCTTTGAAAGGTTTCTTCGATGTCCTCTCAATCCGTCCGACCAATTATCAGGCCTCTTCCAACTCATCGGCGGTTCATCCACCACTCAACTACCTCCGCTTAAAGTTGCTGCGGGGTAAGTTGTTGGGGAACGTAGAGAAATTCAAAATTTTCCTCGTGTCACCAAGATCTATCTATGTAGAAACTAGCAACGAGGGAAGGAGAGTGCATCTACATACCCTTGTAGATCGCTAAGCGAAGCGTTCAAGAGAACGGGGTTGAAGGAGTCGATCGTCGTGATCCAAATCACGGAGATCCTAGTGCCGAGCGGACGGCACCTCCGCGTTCAACACACGTACAGCCCGGTGGCGTCTCCCACGCCTTGATCCAGCAGAGGAGAGGGAGAGGTTGAGAAGACTCCATCCAGCAGCAGCACAACGGCATGGTGGTGATGGAGGCGTGGCAATCCCGAGGCCGCCAAGCACCAAGGGAGAGGAGGAGGAGGAGAGGAGGCTGCGCTGGAGAGGAGGCTCTCGTGTGTTGGGCAGCCCCATAGGCCTCATATATATAGGGAAGGGAGGCTGCGCCCCTCTAGGGTTTCCACCCCTAGGGGTGGCGGCCAGCCCTAGATGGGATCAAGGGAGGCGGCCAAGAGGGAGGGAGAGGAGGCGCCCACTAGATGGGCCCTAGGGCCCATCGCCCTAGGGTTTGCCCCTCCCACTCTCCCTGGCCTTGGGCCTCTTGTGGGCGACCAGCCCCTTGGGGCTGGTTCCTCCCACACTTGGCCCATGCAACCTTCGGGTTGGTGGCCCCACTTGGTGGACCCCGGGACCCTCCGTGGTCCCGACTACCGATAAACCTCAAACTTTTCCGGTACCAAAATAGAACTTCCCATATATAAATCTTTACCTCCGGACCATTCCAGAACTCCTCGTGACGTCCGGGATCTCATCGGGACTCGAACAACATTCGGTAACCACATACAAACTTCCTTTATAACCCTAGCGCCATGAACCTTAATGTGTAGACCCTACGGGTTCGGGAACCATCGACATGACCGAGGCGTTCTCCGGTCAATAACCAACAGCGGATCTGGATACCCATGTTGGCTCCACATGTTCCACGATGATCTCATCGGATGAACCACGATGTCAAGGACTCAATCGATCCCGTATACAATTCCCTTTGTCTAGCGGTATTGTACTTGCCCGAGATTCGATCGTCGGTATCCCGATACCTTGTTCAATCTCGTTACCGGCAAGTCTCTTTACTCGTTCCGTAACACATCATCCGTGATCAACCCCTTGGTCACATTGTGCACATTATGATGATGTCCTACCGAGTGGGCCCAGAGATACCTCTCCGTTACGGAGTGACAAATCCAGCTCGATTCGTGCCAACCCAAGACACTTTCGGAGATACCTGTAATGCACCTTTATAGTCACCCATTCGTTGTGACGTTTGGTACACCCAAAGCATTCCTACGGTATCCGGAGTTGCACAATCTCATGGTCTAAGGAAATGATACTTGACATTAGAAAAGCTTTAGCATACTGAACTACGATCTTTGTGCTAGGCTTAGGATTGGTCTTGTCCATCACATCATTCTCCTAATGATGTGATCCCGTTCTCAATGACATCCAATGTCCATGGTTAGGAAACCGTAACCATCTATTGATCAACGAGCTAGCCAATAGAGGCTTGCTAGGGACATGGTGTTGTCTATGTATCCACACATGTATTTGAGTTTCCTATCAATACAATTATAGCATGGATAATAAACGATTATCATGAACAAGGAAATATAATAATAATAACTAATTTATTATTGCCTCTAAGGCATATTTCCAACAGTCTCCACTTGCACTAGAGTCAATAATCTAGTTCACATCGTCATGTGATTAACATCGATAGGTCACATCGCCATGTGACCAACACCCAAAGAGTTTACTAGTGTCTAAACTAGTTCACATCATCATGTGATTTAGACTCAATGAGTTCGAGGTTTGATCATGTTTTGCTTGTGAGAGAGGTTTTAGTCAACGGGTCTCGAACCTTTCAGATCCGTGTGTGCTTTGCAAATTCTCTATGTCATATTGTAAATGTTGCTTCCACGCTCCACTTGGATCTATTCCAAATGGTTGCTCCACTATACGATCCGGTTTGCTACTCGAGTCACTCGGATAGGTGTTAAAGCTTGCATCGGCGTAACCCTTTACGCCGAACTCTTTATCACCTCCATAATCAAGAAACATGTCCTTATTTACTCCAAGGACAATTTTGACGCTGTCCAATGATCCATTCTGGATCATTCTTGTACCCTTGATGACTCATGGCAAGGCACACTTCCGTGGTACACAGCATAGCATACTATAGAGCCTACGTCTAAGGCATAGGGGACGACCTTCGTCCTTTCTCTCTGTTCTTCCGTGGTCGAGCTTTAAGTCTTAACTTCATACCTTACTACTCAGGCAAGAACTCCTTCTTTGACTGATCCATCTTGAACACCTTCAAGATCATGTCAAGGTATATGCTCATTTGAAAGTACCATTAAGCGGTTTTGATCTATCCTATAGATCTTGATGCTCAATGTTCAAGTAGCTTAATCAGGTTTTCACTTGAAAACACTTTTCAAATAACCATGTATGCTTTCTAGAAATTCTACATCATTTCGATCAACAATATGTCAACAACATATACTCATCGAAATTCTATAGTGCTCCCACTCACTTCTTTGGAAATACAAGTTTCTCATAAACTTTGTATAAACCCAAAATCTTTGATCATCTCATCAAATCGCACATCCAACTCCGAGATGCTTACTCCGGTCCTTAGAAAGGATCGCTGGAGCCAGCATACCTTTTAGCATCCTTAGGATCGACAAAACTTTCGAATGTATCACATACAACCTTTCCTTACGAAAACTGGTAAGGAAACTCATTTTGACATCCATCTGCCAGATTTCATAAATGCAGCTTATGCTAACATGATTCCGACGGACTTAAGCATCGCTACGGATGAGAAAATCTCATCGTAGTCAACTCCTTGAACTTGTGAAAACTCTTCCACAAGTCAAGCTTCATAGACGGTGATCTTACCGTCCACGTCCGTCTTCTTCTTAAAGATCCATTCATCTCAATGGCTTGCCGATCATCGGGCAAGTCCACCAAAGTCTATGCTTTGTTCTGATACATGGATCCTATCTCGGATTTCATGGCTTCTAACCATTTGTCGGAATTTGGGCCCACCATCGCTTCTCCATAGCTCGTAGGTTCATTGTTGCTAGCAACATGACCTTCAAGACAGGATTACTGTACCACTCTAAAGTAGTACGATCCTTGTCAACCCTACGATGTACGGTAGTGAAGATCGAAACTTCATGATCACTATCATAAGCTTCTACTTCAATTGGTGTAGGTGCCACGGGAACAACTTCTTGTGCCCTGCTACACACTAGTTGAAGTGACGGTTCAATAACCTCATCAAGTCTCCACCATCCTCCCACTCAACTTTTCGAGACGAACTTTTCCTCGAGAAAGGACCCGATTCAAGAAACAATCCCTATTGCTTTCGGATCTGAATTAGGAGGTATACCCAACTGTTTTGGGTGTCCTATGAAGATGCATTTTATCCGCTTTGGGTTCGAGCTTATCAACCTGAAAATTTTTCACATAAGCGTCGCAACCCCAAACTTTTAAGAAACGACAACTTAGGTTTCTTTAAACCATAATTCATACGGTGTCATCTCAACGGAATTACGTGGTACCCTATTAAAGTGAGTGCGGTTGTCTCTAATGCCTAACCCATGAACGATAGTGGTAATTCGATAAGAGATATCATGGTACGCACCATATCCAATAGAGTGCAACTATGATGTTCGGACACACCATCACACTATGGTGTTCCAGGCGGTATTAATTGTGAAACAATTTGCACAATGTCTTAATTGTGTGCCAAAACTCGTAACTCAGATATTCATCTCTATGATCATATCATAGACATTCTATCCTCTTGTCACGAAGATCTTAAACTTCACTCTGAAATTACTTGAACCATTCAATATTTCAGACTTGTGTTTCATCAAGTAAATATAATCAACATCTACTCAAATCATCTGTGAAGTAAGAACATAACGATATTCACTGCATGCCTCAACACTCATTGGACTGCACACATCAAAATGTGTCACTTCAACAAGTTGCTATCTTGTTCCATCTTACTGAAACCGAGGCTTTTCAGTCATCTTGCCCATGTGGTATGATTTGCATATCTCAAGTGATTCAAAATCAAGTGAGTCCAAATGATCCATCTGCATGGAGTTTCTTCATGCGTATACACCAATAGACATGGTTCGCATGTCTCAAACTTTTCAAAACGAGTGAGTCCAAAGATCCATCAACATGGAGTTTCTTCATGCATTTAACACCAATATGACTTACATGGCAGTGCCACAAGTAAGTGGTACTATCATTACTATCTTATACTTTTGGCATAAAATGTGTATCACTACGATCGAGATTCAATAAACCATTCTTTTAGGTGCAAGACCATTGAAGGTATTATTCAAATAAATAGAGTAACCATTATTCTCCTTAAATGAATAACCGTATTGCGATAGACATAATCCAATCATGTCTATGCTCAACGCAAACACCAAATGATAATTATTCTGGTTTAACACCAATCTCGATGGTAGAGGGAGCGTCGATGCTTGATCACATCAACCTTGGAAACACTTCCAACACATATCGTCACTCACCTTTAGCTAGTCTCCGCTTTATTCCGAGCCTTTTATTTGAGTTACTAACACTTAGCAACCGAACCGGTATCTAATACCCTGGTGCTACTAGGAGTACTAGTAAAGTACACATTAACATAATGTATATCCAATATACTTCTATCGACCTTGCCAGCCTTCTTATCTACCAAGTATCTAGGGTAATGCTGCTCCAGTGGCAGTTCCCCTTATTCCAGAAGCACTTAGTCTCGGGTTTGGGTTCAACCTTGGGTTTCTTCACTAGAGCAGCAACTGTTTTGCCGTTTCATGAAGTATCCCTTGTTGCCCTTGCCCTTCTTGAAACTAGTGGTTTTACCAACCATCAACAATTGATGCTCCTACTTGATTTCTACTTTCGGTGTCAAACATCGCAACACTTCAAGGATCATCATATCTATCCTGATATGTTATAGTTCATCACGAAGCTCTAGCAGCTTGGTGGCAATGACTTTGGAGAAACATCACTATCTCATCAGGAAGATTAACTCCCACTCGATTCAAGTGATCATTGCACTCACACAATCTGAGCACAAACTCAACGATTGAGCTTTTCTCTCTTAGTTTGCAGGCTAAGAAAATCGTCGGAGGTCTTATACCTCTTGACGTGGGCACGAGCTTGAAATCCCAATTTCAGCCCTCGAAACATCTCATATGTTCCGCGACGTTTCGAAAACGTCTTTGGTGCCTCTACTCTAAACCGTTTCAACTGAACTATCACGTAGTTATCAAAAACGTGTATGTCCGATGTTCGAAACATCCACAAACGACGTTTGGGGTTCCGCACTATCGAGCGGTGCATTAAGGACATAAGCTTTCTATTGTCCGCATAATTGCTACTTTCAACTTTCAACTTTATTTTCTCTAGGAACATATCTAAACAATGGAACTAAAGCGAGCATTCGACATAATTTGCAAAAGGTCTTTTGACTATGTTCAAGATAATTAAGTTCATCTTATGAACTCCCACTCAGATAGACATCCCTCTGGTCATCTAAGTGATTACATGATCCGAGTCAACTAGGCCGTGTCCGATCATCACGTGAGACGGACTAGTCATCATCGGTGAACATCTTCATGTTGATCGATCTACTATCGACTCATGCTCGACCTTCGGTCTCGTGTTCCGAGGCCATGTCTGTACATGCTAGGCTCGTCAAGTTAACCCTAAGTGTATTGCGTGTGTTCCGAGGCCATGTCTGTACATGCTGGCTCCAACACCCGTGTATGTGAACGTAAGAATCCATCACACCCGATCATCACGTGGTGCTTAGAAGCGACGAACTTTTGGCACGGTGCACGTTAGGGAACACTTCTTGAAATTGTTGTAAGGGATCATCTTATTTACTACCGTCGTTCAAGTAAACAAGATGCATAAACATAATAAACATCACATGCAATTATATATTAGTGACATGATATGGCCAATATCATATAGCTCCATTGATCTCCATCTTCGGGGCTCCATGATCATCATTATCACCGGCATGACACCATGATCTCCATCATCATGATCTCCATCATCGTGTCTTCATGAAGTTGTCTCGCCAACTATTACTTCTACTACTATGGCTACCGGTTAGCAATAAAGTAAAGTAATTACATGGCGCTGTTTAATGACACGCAGGTCATACAATAAATAAAGACAACTCCTATGGCTCCGCCGTTGTCATATTCATCGACATGCAAGTCGTGAATCCTATTACAAGAACATGATCAATCTCATACATCACATATCATTCATCACATTCTTCTTGGCCATATCACATCACATAGCATACCCTGCAAAAACAAGTTAGACATCCTCTAATTGTTGTTTGCATGTTTTACGTGGCTGCTATGGGTTTTAGCAAGAACGTTTCTTACCTACGAAAACCACAACGTGATATGCCAATTGCTATTTACCCTTCATAAGGACCCTTTTCATCGAATCCGTTCCAACTAAAGTGGAGAGACGGCACCGCTAGCCACCTTATGCACCAAGTCCATGTCGATCGGTGGAACCTGCTCACGTAAATGAGTACGTAAGGTCGGTCCGGCCGCTTCATCCCACAATACCGTCGAAACAAGATTGGACTAGTAACGGTAAGCATATTGAACAACATCAACGCCCACAACTACTTTGTGTTCTACTCGTGCAAAGAATCTACGCAATAGACCTAGCTCTGATGCCTTGTTGGGGAACGGGCAGAAATTCAAAATTTTCCTACGTGTCACCAAGATCTATCTATGAAGAAACTAGCAACGAGGGAAGGAGAGTGCATCTAAATACCCTTGTAGATCGCTAAGCGGGCGTCAAGAGAACGGGGTTGAAGGAGTCGTATGTCGTGATCCAAATCACCGGAGATCCTAGTGCGAGCAGACGGCATCTCCGCGTTCAACACACGACAGCCCGGTGACGCCTCCCACGCCTTGATCAAGCAAGGAGAGAGGGAGAGGTTGAGGAAGACTCCATCCAGCAGCAGCACAACGGCATGGTGGTGATGGAGGAGCGTGGCAATCCGCAGGGCTTCGCCAAGCACCAAGGGAGAGGAGGAGGAGGAGAGGCAGGCTGCGCCGGAGAGGAGGCTCGTGTGTGTTGGGCAGCCCCATAGGCCTCATATATATAGGGGAAGGAGGGCTGCGCCCTCTAGGGTTTCCACCCCTAGGGGTGGCGGCAGCCCTAGATGGGATCAAGGGAGGCGGCCAAGAGGGAGGGAGAGGCGCCCACTAGATGGGCCCTAGGGCCCATCTGCCCTAGGGTTTGCCCTCCCACTCTCCTTGCGCTTGGGCCTCTTGTGGCGACCAGCCCCTTGGGGCTGGTTCCTCCCACACTTGGCCCATGCAACCTTCGGGTTGGTGGCCCCACTTGGTGGACCCGGACCCTCCGGTGGTCCCGTACGTACCGATAAACCCAAACTTTTCCGGTTACCAAAATAGAACTTCCCATATATAAATCTTTACCTCCGGACCATTCCGGAACTCCTCGTGACGTCCGGGATCTCATCCGGACTCGAACAACATTCGGTAACCACATACAAACTTCCTTTATAACCCTAAGCGTCGCCAGAACCTTAAGTGTGTAGACCCTACGGGTTCGGGAACCATCGACATGACCGAGGCGTTCTCCGGTCAATA